>PVKE010009245.1:0-45343 GCA_004027555.1 Craseonycteris thonglongyai | reverse complement strand
GATCGAATCCCGGCTCCGGCCCAGGCAGGACCCACGTGCTGAACTGGGGAGTTCCCACAGTTTGGTTCTCTAACTGTCTCTGTCTCTGTCTCTCTCTCTATCTGTCAAAAAGTAAAATAGAAATAACTATGCACTGAAGACAAAAAGATAATTTCTCTCTATAAATGTGAAAAGATAAAAAAAAAAAAAAAGAAAATCATTTAAAATCCCATACAAATCTGAGGACTCTGCATTTGATTACTAAATGATGGTGTTCCCAAGCCCCACAAGCAAAGAAATGAAGAATAAGAAGATCTTGGTTTCCGATCTACCCTCTCCAACATCCAATGAAGCAATTTGGTCAGCTATTCCTATTTGCAATAGTATGTTCAAAGGTAGGTGTTTTCAGAGTTGGCTAACTCATTGTTCAATGACATAATTAAGACATCTGAGGGTTTTTTCTTTTTCCAATTTTCTACTTTTCCTTCCTTTACAGGTTGGCTTTTGTCCACATATTAATATTTATCCTCCATAGTTGCAAATTGATTGCCTATGTTTTAAATGTTCCATAAAGATGCAACAGTGAGCAAAAGTGGGTCTGTTTCCTGCCTTGAATCTCTTCTCATCAGAAGGAAAATTTCCCTTAGACTTTCCTTCTCATTGCTTAGAATTGCTATACTTTCCAATTTCTAACATAATCTCTGACAAGAAAAATGAACTTGTCATGATTGATTTAATGTAATTAAAGTCCATCTTGCTTTGGGCTGGGACCAGCTTTCCCTGAAGCACATAAGTTGCCTGATATTTGAACAAAGTTGGGATATTATTAGCATGGGAAGAGGGATGAGTGGCAGATGGAGAGGCAACCCATAGTGTCATGACAGATCAGAACGTTGAGCATGACTTCCAAATACACCCTGATCTACCGGTTCCTCCTCTTCTGTTTCAACAATCCACCTGCCAAGAGGAAAATGACTCCACACCCATGCCCTCAAATTTGGTCATAACTGAAGTAACAAAGGCCCTTCTACAACAGGCTAGGAGTAGCCTGGAAACCCTGAGACTCAGTCAAAAATTCTACAGTTAACAGAGAAATTAATGTGAATCATGGGCAGATCTTGTTGAAACATGCCACCAAGTGAGAAGCATAAGTTACATCATCAGTGGTGATTAAGGACCTTCCAATTCTCAGTAAGTATTAGTCTTGTGCTGTGCCTGTTCATCACTTGACCTGTGGTGTTTATAGAGCTTTTGGCTTTTTATGAGGCCTACTTACACAGTTGAAAGTTCTGTTTATCTTATTGTCACACAGATCCTTATTATATATAGTCCCCTATAACTTGAAGTGACTTAAATAAGTTGGTTTTTTCCCATTGGAAAATTAGTTTGACCTGGATGTTTGGGAGCTGAATAAGACCTGAAGATATGTTTTGTTAGATTCTCACATAGTTGGCTTACAAAATAATTTTATTTTCCATTTTTAATTAATTACAAACATTTTAAAATACAGAAATTGCATGGGTTTTTTTGTTAAATCTAGGTTGCTGGCTTTTCTAGAAAAATCAGATCTGACCACCTGGGCCAGACTACTTGAGTACAGTCACCATTGTCTGAAGCTAACTAGTGGATCCTTCTTCAAAAGAAAAGAGATTCTCCAGCTTGCCACAGACCCATTTTATATACCTGCTGCCTGCTTGATCCATCTCAAGTATTTAAACTCATGGTTGCTGGCTACCTAATTAATAATGCCCATGAAGTTGCCTAATGGACCTGAATTTAATAAACCCAAGAATCATAACCAGTCCAATCTGAGATTAAAAAACAAATATATTTATGAAGAGAGAGACATATATGTATGTGACATACAATCTCCTATTAGGAGATCTGAGACGTGAGGTCCATCCCCAGTGGAAAAGCATATTGAAACTCAGCCCTCCTCACTCTCCCCACAAATCTTGGGAAGCTGGCCAGCTCTGATAGGAGAGAAAGAGGAGAGATTCAAACATCCCGTTGTTTTTTGGTCTAGTCTACAACAATCACTGTGTCGCAGAAGGCCCCAGAGCACTAGATCTGATTACATGCTGATCATGATTTCAGCTTGCAGAACAAGCCTGTTCCCATTAGTGGCTGTATACAATTACTATCTGATATGCTTTTGGGATTGTACCACAATATTCTTCTCAGGGATTTCTCATTTCTTTCACTATTCCCTACATTCACACACACATGCACACACACACACACACACACACACACACACTATTTTTATATGCCTGGCAGGTGGCACAAATGGAGTCTGGAAACTGGCTCCATTTTATCAGCATTTTATACATGTTTTTCAAAGTCCATGTTGTTTTTCCTTTTTTAATCTCCACTTTATGATCACACCCATTAAAAATCATTTCCCTTGCTGAATGTCACAGTCCAAAACTGAGGAAATGGGGTGTGGGTGAGGAGTAGATATTTCACCAATTATTCTCAGTAAAAGCCTAATTCCAAATTAAATCAGAACTGTTCAACTATCTTACCTTAACATCTTAGGATCCAGAAAAAGACAATACCGTATTTAATATGAACAAAAATGTGCATAGCATGACACAATGATGCATGTTGAAATGGGCATTTGAACACTGATTCTTTAGCTGATGAGTTGACAGAAATAGTTCTTAAAAATTAGGACAGGGGAAGCCGGGATGGCTCAGTGGGTTAAGCGCTCACTTTGCAATGCCGGGGACCGAGGACCGAATCCCGGCCCCGGCCCGTGCAGAACCATGTGCTGAACTGGGAGCTCCCCTAGTTCAGTTCTCTCTCTGTCTCTGTATCTCTCTCTCTCTCTCTCTGTCAAAATAAATAAATAAATAAAAATATATTAAAAAAAAAATTAGGACAGATTAAAAAAAAAAAATCAGCAAAAAAAGGGAAGTATCCTAGAGATTACTGTGGCCTTTGGAGAAATTTCTATCAAACTGGATGTAGCCATAGAGAAATCAGGTTAGTGTAATAAGATCAGACATTTTGAGTCCAAAGCACCCCTTCAAGCATGGAAGGATACAAACAATGCTCTCTCCTGACAACCCAGGGTCAGACAGTCTTCTATCTGTTCTACTTCCTGGTGGACTAAGGCACTCCCTCAGAAAAATCCAGTTGCAAATAGAAGGGTTCATTCTACCTAAAGAGTTTTAGCACTTGAGGGAAAGCCAGGATGGCTCAGTGGATTAAGCACTCACTTTGCAGCCTCAGGGACCAAGGATCAAATCCCAGCCACCAGCCTGTGTGAACCCATATGCTGACCTGGGGTATGTTTCCCGTGTGGGAGGCCTCTGGTTCAGTTCTTGCCCCCCACCCCCGCCCGGTTCAGACCCTGGCTCATGGGGGCATGCCTCCCATGCAGGAGGCCCCCAAGCCTGATGATGTCCAACCATGAAGACTGCTCTGGGCCCTCACACTTCTCTCTGTCTCTGTCAAAAAAATTAAATTAAAAATTTTTTTTTTTTAAGTTTTAGCACATAAAATGTAGGCTCTAGAGGAACATGAAGGCATTGGAAATTTTCTAGAATTTCTCCCTCCTGGTCCTTCCATCACCCTAGGAAGAGCCTGAAAATAGAGTGATTAGACATGGAACTATGAACAAATAAATATTCCGTAGACTTTAGTGGGTTTTCCTCCATCATTTAATTCAACCTAATTCAACCCTTTTACTGGGCACCTACTCTGTGCCCAACACTGGGCTAAGGGCTATGACAACAATGAAAGAAGCCTACATAAAACCTTTGACCTCAAGAAACTTGCCATCTTTTTTGGTTGGGCTAAACCTATACATATGAAGGAATTAGAGAGCAACACAAGAATATAGTTGAGCAACAAAGAATGTGAAGTATCTGGAGCTCTCATATGCCAATGTCAAGAAAATAAAGTGATAAAATCATTTTGAAAAACTCTTTGGCAGTATCTATGAATGTAAATATATCCTATGATCTAGCAATTCTACTCCCAGATTTACCCAACTAAAAGCTCTATTTATCTTCACAACAAAACATATATAAGAATGGTCATAGCACTATGCATAATGGCCCCAAATTGGAAACAACCCAAATGACCATCAGTAGTAAAACAGATATGTCGCATTTTCAGGCTCTATAAAGTTCAAGTCTTCTTGTCTTCCTCCTCTGGTTATTGCTCCCATGACAGTGTGAGCATCACTGAATTAAGGCACCAATCTCATTGTATTAGAGTTCTTGTGTCTATCCTCCCCCTGCCACCCATCCCACACAGGACCAGTGAATTCCTTGAGCACATGTTCTGTTCACCCCCTGCCTCCTCTTGCCCCAGCCCAGTACCTAGCACAACATCAGGTAGTGACTCAGTGGATGGCAGTCTCCCAAATACTTAGCAGTTTCACCAACTTCCCTCCAAGCATACAACACAGTTATTTTTATTTTACTTTTTGTAGACACGTCTGTCTCAGCAAGCCCAATGCCCAGTACATTCTAAATGCTCAATAAGTGATCGTTGACCTCATGTGCACCTGCCAATGTGAGGCACAGTTGTGGGCACTGTTGGAGCGGTCCCCTGCTTGTGGGGAACCTCACATTCCAGTGCAAAGTGGAGCATAACAGTTACTCTAAACAAAAATAAGTAAATAAATCCAAATAGTAGGAGCCGTTATGAAGACCATTTTAGAAGAACCATGAATGGGGGAAGGGAGCTAGTTTGGAGGGGCATTAGGGCCAACCACTCTGAGGAGCAAATGGTGAGTGAATCTTGTGACTGGGGGTTGCTCAACAAGAACAAAATTGTCTGGCTCTCTAATGGGGTAGGGGCTTGGGGAGGAGGCAGATCTGACTGAAAAGTCTCCCTGACATCCTGGACTAGGAGCTAAGCTTTACCAGAGCAGTCTTGGGCCCTTGGTCAGGCCACTGAGTTGTAACGCTGGCCTCAGTGTTTACTAAAAAAACCAATGTGGTTATCCTATCAAGATCTGAAAGAGAAAGACAAAAAAACTGAGCGTAAATACAAGGCCACCTATTCAATTAAAGCCACAAACCAGGGCAACTCAGAGGCTGAATATAAAACAGTCAGGGAGAGTTTTAATACAAGCGAGTTACATAATTTGAGACTTGTTTGACACTCAAACAAAGGCGTTCTTATCTCAAGGTTAAAGGAAGGAATTAAGACAATCAGCCCTTACCAAGCACTTTCCCTTTAAACTTCCTGCCAACATGAGGCTCAGCCTTGGGAACTACGGGTGGCAGAGGCCTCAACAGCTAGCCATTCCCTTGGGTTAGTTGGGATACCTTCTGGGCAAGCTGTGGATCCCTCCTGGTGGTGGAATCACCGGGCTTTCAAAACTGCTAACATTTCACAAGAACTGTTCCAGTTGGAAGCAACCTTTGTGACTATAAGGCCAAACCCCTCCTGTTACAGATAAGAAACCCCAGAGGTCAGCCAGCCAGTTACCACAGGACAGGGACTAGAACCGGTACTGCCCAGGCCGGTGCCACCACTTCACCACACTGCCTGCACGTTCAGACACACCCACAGACCTGCGGCCGGCAGCTAGTAGAGGGGGGAAACTGGACATTTCCCCACCATGCCCGCAAAGCCCGCAACAAACTCAGACACTAGTCCCAACCTCCTCACCTGAAGCCCACTCCTTTCTCTCTTCCTCTCTTCTTTCACCCACTTTGAGGACTTCAGCCTGACAATGACCTCAACCCACTGGTGGCACAGAGGAATGCTTTGGCATCGTTTTTGTCTTGCTAGTGGCACTTGGGAGGCAATGCAGTCTGGAAACAAAATGCTTCTTTTTCTTTCAACCACCTCTTCTACCTCTTCCAATCAAAGCCTTGCCTCACCTGGGGGCCCTTGTCTCCCCCAGCCCCTCGCTGCTTTGTTCTCCCCATCGCCAGCCAGGCCCACTACCAGAAAACGGGTCATGTTCAAGGCAGAACCCACCACAAGGTAACTGCATTTTTATAAGAATACTTTTTAATACCCAGCAGTTTTCAATAAGATACAAAGTCCCAACAGTGGATGTCCTTGGAGACAGGGCCTTCCTGACCTCCCTGGGGTCACGATTTAGAGGCCTCCAGTTATGTCAAAAGGAAATCCGAGCTGTCCAACTCCCCACACCGCCTCCCTCATGGAGCAGTAGTCTGTGTCTGGGGTCCATCGTCCTGGCCTGGGCTGTCTCCTTGTTGGGGACATACAACACTCGTCACATCCTCTGTGTCCTCTCCTTTGTTAAAGACAAGGAGGAAGAAAAAGGTAAAACCCAAATGCAGCTCAGAAATCCTGATTTACACAAACGAGAAAGCGCTACCGCTGAACCTGTGCCAATAGGTGAGTGGCTAATAGCTATAAGCCCAGCAGAATGTGGTCCCAGTTGGTTCTATGGACAATGAAGTGGTTCTTTGTTTGGGGGACCTGCTGGGCCAGATTAAATGAGGAGGCAGGCTCTGGCAGGGCTGGTAGGATCCCAGGGGTGACGGGATTACCCAACCTCTCACAGGACAGACAGGCAGAACTGGCAGGCTTCCTGGAACAAAACGAGTCCTGAGAGAGCTTTTTCCCTGCAACTCTGCCAGCATCCCTAAACATTCTGGCTCTAGTTTAGGGGACTTTAAACAGCAAAATGATAGGTCTGAAATTTATTTTGCCATTCCAAAGAAAGGAGTAAGATTCCCTACAAGCTTTAGAATTTTAGAAGTCGTAATTTGCAATAACTGGCTTTTCCAAAACCCTACCTCATCAGCAAAGCATGCCAGAGAGAATGCAAATGTGTTTCTAGGGACCAGGTCTGCACTGTCTCTTTCTCTTTACCGGACAGAAGTCGTCTTAAATTTGCATTAAAGCAAATGTTACCAGCACCAAACTGGGTGGCTGTTGCTGGATTGTTTTGCATTTTTCCATCATCTTATTTAGAAAGTGATAACACCTTTTTCATTCAAAATTTTTGTCTCCCTCCAAGTAAAATGGTCTTTTAGATCTAGCATATTTGGGGATAAAGGGTCAGAGAGTAGGTACAGGGTAAGTGAGAGCATGTGTTTAAATTTCTAGTGTTGCTTTTAGAATAATCCAAAAATGAAGTCTCCCCAGGTTGGCCTACTGCTCCCAAAGGGCAAAGCCTGATAGTGAGTCAGCCAGGGAGCAGATGGTTAAAAAAGGGAGTGCAACTTCTTCAGTTGCATCCAAGAGCTGGGTCTGATGATTTCTGATTGAACTTCCAGAAACTACCATCCATCTCCACTGAGTGCAGCCAAAGGAAAGAGCCACAGAATATCTCCCTGGTATCTCCTGCATAAATGTCACTGAAAACATTCATCATGCAATACCCTCTTTATGCAGCTCCTCTGAAGAAATTTTATTCTGGTCCTAATACCAAGGCTAGACACACATGTCTTAAATAATTATGCTACCCTCTGGGATTTTGTGCATTCTTGCAGACAATCTTCAGAACTCAGCCATATATTCTGGATGAATCCTGCATCATGGCTGCTCGGGGGGTGGGGGGGGGGGACTGCCTGCCCAGACCCTCAAATTCCAGACAACACCTCCCACAAAAAGCCAGCCCAGGGGAAGCTGGAATGGCTCAGTGGGTTAAGCACTCGCTTTGCAGCCCTGGAGACTGAGGATCTAATCCCAGCTATGGCCCATGTGGACCCATATGCTGAACTGGGCTGTGCTCCCAGTTCAGTTCTTGCCGGGGCCTACGTGGGAGGCTCCCGGCCCAGTTCCTGCCCTGCACAGCCCTGTACCCATCTGTGGAGTGAAACTATATGGAAAACTAATGTTGTCAACTATGGAGACTGCTCTGGGCCCTCCCCTTTCTCTCTGTGTCTCTCTGTTTCTCTCTGTCAATAAAAAACAAAAAACAAAAAAATAATTAAAAAAAAGCCAGCCCAGATCCAGAGCTTCAAGAAACCTGACCTGACAACCAACTGAATGGGAGAAAATATTTGCCAACGATGCCTCTGATAAGGGGCTAATATTTAAAATATATGAGGAATTCATATAACTCAAAAACAAGAAAACAATTTAAAAATGGGCAGAAGACCTGAACAGACACCTCTCCTATGAAGACATGCAAAGAGCCAACAGATATATGAAAAAATGCTCAACTTCACTAGCTATTAGGGAAATGCAAATTAAAACCACAATGAGATACCACCTCACCCCTGTTACAGTGACTATAATCAACAAGACAAGAAATAACAAGTACTGGAGAGGCTGTGGAGAAAAAGGAACCCTCATATACTGCTGTTGGGAATATAAATTCATACAACCACTATGGAAGGCAGTATGGAGACTCCTCAAAAATTAAGAATAGAATTACCATACAACCCAGCAATTCTTCTTGTGAATATCTACCCAAAACACTCGAAAACCTTAGTCCACAAAGATATATGTACTCCAATGTTCATCACAGCACTGTTCATGGTGGCCAAGTTGTGGAAACAACCAGTGTCCTTCAATAGATGACTGGATAAAGAAGTTGTAGTGCATTTACACAATGGACTATTACTCAGCGATAAGGTGAAATACTGCCAATTGCAACAGCATGAATGGACCTTGAGACCATCATATTAACGAGATAAGTCAGATTGAAAAAATCAAGAACCATATAACTTCACTTGTAGGCAGAATATAAAATTGAAAGTAACAAAGAAACAAAACCTCATGGACACAGTCAATAGTTTAGTGGTTACCTGAGGGTAAGTGGGGAGGCATCAAATATAAGGTAATGGAAAGAGAACTGATTAGGTGGTAAACACATAATGCAATACACAGACAATATAATGTAGAATGGTACACTTAGAACCTATGTAATTTTTACCAACCAATGTCACCCCCAATAAATTAACAATTAACTTCAAAAATAAATTTTTTTTCAAATGGGGAAGCCGGGATGACTCAGTGGGTTAAGCACTCACTTTGCAGCCACAGGGACCAAGGATTGAGTCCCTGCCCCAGCCCATGTAGACCCATATACTGAACTGGGGTGTGCTTCCCATGCAGGAGGCCCCCAGTTTGGTTCTTGGCCCCTGGTTCAAGGGGGCATGCCTCCTGCATCCAGCCCAGTTCCCACCTTGCATGGCCCCCGCCCACCTTTGTGGAACAAAACCATGTTGAAAACTGATGATGTACAACTATGAAGACTGCTCTGGGCCCTCCCCCTTCTTTCTGTCTCTGTCTGTCTCTGTCAAAAACAATAAAATAAATCTTTAAGAAAAAAGGAAGGAAGGAAGGAAGGAAGGCAGGAAGGAAGGGGAAAGAAAGGAAGAAAGAAAGAAAAAAGGAAGGAAGGAAGGAAGGAAGGAAGGAAGACAGACAGACAGACAGAAAGAAAGACAGACCTGACCAGAGCCTCAAAGCAAATCTCTGGATCTGAGTTTCTGTGGACATATCATTTATTCAGTAACAAACATTTTATATGATCAGTATGTATGGAGTACCTACTCTGTGTCAGAGGATATGGCCATGAACATGACAAGCAAAATTTCTGATTTTTCACAGAATTTGTAATCTAGTAGATTTACCTGGCTAGATTCACTTGAATTTGGAGCCCTGGACATAGAATTCTGGGATGCATAAAAGGAACATTAGAAAATTTCTGAAGGTGTGGTTCCCATGTCAGCCTCAGTGAATGGCCCACTTGCCTTCCCAGGGGTTGATCTTCAATGTACAATCTGGACAATGAAAACTGCATTTCAGGTCAAGATCCTAAAATCCTAGGATGTTGAAAACCAAGTCTCCTCACTTCTGTGCTTCATCATACCCATTAGCTCCCACCCACACCCTTCCATCTATTCGTCCCCACACCTTCATGGTTCTAAAGAACCCTCTCCATGGCCAAGCAGAAGGTAACCCTATAAACAAAGTGGTAAGTGAGAGGGAATACCCACATGACCCTTACCCATCCTCATCCTTCAGGAGTTGAGAAACAATTTTTAAAGAATGACCTTACTGTATGATAACCAAGAAAGTTTAGGAGATGCTGGAGAAATAGCATGCCATTTGTAATTTCTACTCCTGCAAAATGAGCAAACAGAGCAGAGCCATAAGTAGGAGAGGGACAATTCTCAAGTCTTCATGCCTTTAATCTCCAAAGACCTTGTAGCTCACTTGAGCTGATCATGGCATATCCTCTTTTAGCAAACAGGTCAACTGAGAGCTGGTTTCTCTCAGCTGGCTGGGTTTGGATACCTAGCAGTAGAGGACCTGAGGGGCTGTAACCAAACTCTCTGAAAGAAGGGCCTTTTTCAATACAGCTGTTCAAATCTTTCAGTGTGGCATTGCCCCCAAATTCAGCAGAGCTGCTCAGACTGCAGAAAAGAAGGCAAAGGGGTCAACACAACCCCATTTAAATGACATCAGTTATCTTCAGGGAATTCTTGGGCCCCTCCAACACATTGCTGATGAAAACTTGAGGGAAGGAAAACCATTGGGCATAAACTGTAGCCTCTAGGACTTAGAGTTAGTTGCACTTATTGGCAACAATTTTTGAACCAAATAAAAAATGTTTTAGAAATCTACTCTATCACTGCTTTGCACCATAAATTTAAGAGATTCTCCTTACTTCTCTTATCTCCTCAGCTTTGCCTCTTATGAACTGTTGAGTGGTCATCAACTATTCATTCCAGTAGAGTGACAAGGGGGACTGCTCTTGTTTTCTATGATAAACCCTGTGTTTTCTGTTTTCATGCTCAGGCAAGTCGCCATCAGGCTGAGAGATAGACCAATGTATTACTCATGCCAATTTTGGAAGCTTGCAGCCTTGAATCCAGCCAGCGATATTTGGATTATACAAACCTAGAAAGCCAGCATAGAAAACTCAGGAGAGAAAATATATACTGTAAACTCTCAGTTAACTGGCACCCATGGGAATTAATAGATGCCAGATAAATGTAAGTAGATTCTCCATTAACCAGAACTGAAGCAACCAACACTCTCAAGCAACCAGCAACAATTTTTTTTTTGAGATTTTGAATTTCAATTAAGGGTGAATCTACTGTATATTCCTGTTGATTAAATTACTCAAGTTGGCATCATCCCATCTCACAGATCCATTGCTCATTTAATCACAATGCCTAGACCATTGATTCCCAACCTTCTCTTACTTTCTTACTTACTTACCCCTTTTAAACCCATTTCTATAAATTGTACCTCCTGTTATTAAAACCGCTGTCTTTAAATATTGACACTTTTGTTCAGTGCCTATCTTAATGTAAAATGGTGGAAACGAGGTAATGCTGGGAAAGAAAATTACTACACTATAAGTACAAACCACAGATTTAATTTTACAATATTTTAACACAGTTAAATATTGTTAATGATTATTTTTTGTGTGTCCCTGAATGACCCAGCATATACCCCTTGGGGTGTGCGTACACCGCTTAGAAACCAAGTGGCCTTAGAACCACTTGACACTTCAGGGAGAGCTTACAAAGCATGTTCTCATTTGCTATCTCCTGACCTCCCAGCAGTCCTACGCCATGAGCTTGGCTGGTGTTATCACAAAGCAGCCTCTGGACTATGAGCCAGAATAGTGCTCTAGCTCCAGTGGCTTCCTTGATTGATGTTCTTGGGCAATTTCACTTAAACTCTGAACCCCAGTTTTCTCTTCTGCACAAAGGAACTAAAACACTCAAGATGGGTGAGACTAACAAAGCTTTAGCTTCATAACCTGCCATTTCTACAGGCTAGAAACCTAATTTTGAATTTAGTTTTGTGTCGCTTTTTTTAAAGTTCTCCAAATTGTAATGAGCTTTAGGACCCACAAAAGTTAAGTCAGTTTCCTAATAGCTGCTCTGTCTGTTTCCAGAAAGCCAGAATACAACAGACAGCTCTATGGCCTCACAGCTCTCTATGGTTCTGCCAAAAGGTCCCTGTTCATCACAATTCATTCCTGTGTAGTAGGTGGGCTCTCTCAGTGCCCTTCCTGGGTGGCTCCAAAGGAATCACACCTGGCCTCTTCTCCAGAGAATTGCCTTTTGCTGCATGGGACCCCCTGGTCCTGGAATCTGCACCACCACTCTCATCTGGAGCAGCCAATCAACATGTGATCAGCAGGGAGCGGCCCTTTCCCTGTCTAAAGGCTGCACTCATCTCAAGGTTTGTGGTGCAATTAATTCATGCTCTTTAAGATCAGACCAAAGCTCAACTCCAGCTGGGAGCACTTCCTTTTTGCTCCTTGTTCTACCTCATTCTGCTTCCTTCATATCCTTTCTCCTAGAGTGGTGCCTCACCAAGATATGTGCACCTGAAGTCCCACCCAGGGCTTGGCTTCTGGGGTCCCTAACCTAAGACACAAAGTGATAAGAGAAGTGTCATTCCCTATGGCAAACCCTGTCTGGTCCATTTGCAAACATAGTCTGAGACTCACTGAAGATGATGCTCAAGTTACTGCTGAGATGTGTACGCTTACCTCAGACTTGAGACCAAGTAAGCAAGGGCCCAAGGAATTCATTCACCCACCCAAGATTCCAGGTGCTCACCATGCAGCTCATCAGAACCACGGACTTTCTGAGCCAGCAGCTTCCTGTAGACATCCTAGAAACGGATCTCAGAATGTGGGCAGCCCTGAACTTGAGTGGCGAGCAAAAGAACAAGATTAACTGTGTGACCTTGGTCAACTTAGCTGACCTCCATTCCCTTACCTGTAATAATTCCTTCTTTACTTATCTTTCGAGGCTGGTGTCAGATTCTATTTGCGGCAGTATTGTATGAAAGTGCTTTGTAACTGTAAAGTGACAACTGTAAATGTAAGACACTGATATCTCTGGATAGATAAGGAGACAGAGAGCAAAGAAAGCTCTTCATAATAGAGATAGGAGCTCAACGATCTGTAAGCTCATTCTGCCTGAACTCTGAGCCAATGTGAAACTAGGCTTGAAATGCATGTGGAGCCGTCTGTGCTATTGAGAGGGAGCTGGAAAGAAGCCCACGCACGGTGTCCAGTGTCCAGCACCACTTCTCAATAGACTCCCCTATTTTGTGAATCTGTACATCCCTACAGGTGGAGATGACCATCAGCCTCCAGTACTGTGATTGGCACATGACAGATATTTAACCACTGTTTGTTGAATCAGATTGAATTAAAATTCAATGTGAATTTTAGAGATGGGTTATGACCAGGGGAAGTTATTATCTTTTTTCTGTTTGGCTGTTGAGCAGCAGGTGAACTAGCATCAGAACAGAAATGTCCTCAATACTTCTCCACCCCCAGGAGCTTGGCCTTCTCACACAGGTTCCTGGAAGAAGGGAACTATCCAGACCCACTTGATGCCTAAATAGCTCCCTCTCAGGCCATGTCAGGGCCACAGAAGTTTCATTAAAAGCTGTTCCAGGCCTTTCCAAGTAGACAATTTCCTACCTTTGGCCCCACCCCTTGTCTCCCCACTTTGCCTCTCAAGTGTTCAATCCAATCCCCTGACTCCACTTCTTACCAACTGTTACTTGGTTTACAACAAGCTTAGCCTGGCACTGGGGGTCTCAAAATAAAGCTTCTAGAATGACTCTCCTCTGCTCCAGGAATAACATTTCGAGGGACACCCCACTCTCATTCAGGCACCCACAGTCCATTCACACCTGGTTCAGCAGAGAAACTAACCATCTCATGTCATATTTGCAAACTGTTAGATGAATAACAAAAGCAATCTCACTTTGGCCAAATAGCTTAGTATCTTCTTTGTGCTTATTTGAGGATTACCAAAGTTTACGCCATATAAAATCACCAATAGTATGGGTAACGTATACAGGTATATTTATTACACAGGCATTCAGGGTTCTGCAAACTTTATCATTTTAAAGATTTATTTTTATTGTTTTTTGACAGAGAGAGAGAGACAGAGAGAAGGAGGAGGGCCCAGAGCAGTCTCCATAGTTGACAGCATTAGTTTTCCATATAGTTTCACTCGACAGGTGGGTGCAGGGCTGCGCAGGGCAGGAACTGGGCCAGGAGCCTCCTGCACAGGCCTCAGCAAGAACTGAACAGGGGGCACACCCCAGTTCAGCATATGGGTCCGCATGGGCCGAAGCCGGAATTCGATCCTCTGGCCCTGGGGCTGCAAAGCAAGCGCTTAACCTGCTGAGCTATTCCAGCTCCCCCAAACTTTATCATTTTAACCAGCTAAGTTGTTTAAGTAAAAGGTTTTGGTGTTTTTTTTTTCAGAACAGCATATTAATTTATAATTTAAAGAATATGCAAATATATTTTTTATATATCTGTGATCTCTTCATTATATTTAATTATCTTTGAATCTTCCTTTGTAGGATAAAAATTTTTAAAGTACATGCTTCGTATTTTTTTTTAGCCTTTTATCTTGCACCTTTATTGGCTTGGCTGATATTTTTAGAGAAATATTAAAAACCATCATTATCTGTACAGTGGAGTAAAGGGAGAGAGTTGCAACTGATGTTGAATTGAGGGTGGAAGAGAAATAGTGGGCAGAAATGGCTGAAGGTGCTCTGAGCAGTTAAGGCCCAAGCTGGGATTTCTTTCTTTTCTTTTTTTTTATTGTTAAATTTAATGGGGTGACATTGATTGGTAACAATTAGATAGTTTCCAGATGCACAAGTCCACATCACATCACCCATGCATCGCATTTTGTGCCCACCACCCAGCAGGCTGGGATTTCTAAGGAGAGTTTAGATGCCCTGTGTGTATCCAACATGTTTATTCAAGGTTTGTTTGTACTAGGGAAGAGACTAGAATGAACAGGACTCAATTGGACCAGAGTTCAGGGGTCGACTATGGTCCAAACAGAGAGCTGGAGAGGGAATTGGAACAGGAAATCGTGGCAGAGGCCAGTCAGACAGACAGACCATATGTGGTGGTTAGTGATAGGGAGACTACAGCTCCACACTTCCGTGGACACCCAAAGGCAGGTTCATTTTTTTCAGGAACACTGGACACTGGGCGTGGGCCTCTCTCCAGCTCCTTCTCAACAGCACAGAAGGTTCCACATTCAAGCCTAGTTTCAATTGGCTCAGAGTTCAGGTAGAATGAGCTTACAGATCTTGGAGCTCCTATCTTCTTATTATAAAGAACTTCATAATTCTTACAGTACCAAGGCACAGCCCAAAACTTAGAATATCTAAGCAGCTGAAACAGCAATTCACACTTTTTTGTTTCATGGGAAGTCTCTACTCCTTTTATCTTGACTATAAAGTAATGTGGTTGACCATTTGGTCAAGTCTGACAACGAAAGCAGGAAATGCAATTTGGGACTCAAACCCATGCAGTCTGATGTGAATATGCGAGGCCCCTAACTAGGATGTCTCCCAGTGGTTTTGCTGGAGCTGGCTGGTTATTAAGCTGGAGAGTAGAAAGTCCACCTCCTCAGAAGGCAAAGGTGAGCAATGAGAGAAGAGGGGGAGGAAACATTACAGGGGTAAAAACCTAGAATTGCCAAAAATTGTGCTCATGGTTCCTCTCCTACTTAAAAGGGTAAACTCCAATCCCATTGCCCATTAGGATGACACACAGGACCTGCCTCAGCCTCATCTAGCGTGACCTTCCGACTCTTTCAAGTGCCCAGAGTGCTAGCTGGGTTGACCTGCCTGTTTGATCACTTGTCAGTTTTCCTCACCCTGGAATAACCCCAGCCCTTCCTGTGTTTGGGAATTGCTTCCTGTTCATAAGAATGAGTCCTCCCTCCCCACCAACCCTCCTGCCCCAGTTGATCATTCCCTCCTGGGGCCACTGTAGTAGCCTCAGCACCACTTCATTAGACTCACCTATTTTACAAAGCTATACATCCCTAAAGGCAGAGGACCATAGCTTATCAGCCTCCAGCACTGTGGTTGGCACCTGATAGATATTTAACCAACGTTTACTGAATCAAATTGAATTGCAATTCAGTGTGACTTTGAATAAGCCATTTTCTTTTTCTTATTCAACTCACAAATAGTGTGAGAAGGAAAATGGAGTGATACATGTGTATCATCCCCAGATAAATTACTTTGAAGGGCAACTACCATATTGTCCTTTGTTTGGCTATGCCAATGTCCTTAATTTTGAATATGCAAATTCTCTCCAAGTGTACATGGAGGTACAACCAAATTTGTCTCCTCAGTTTAGTCCCATTTTAAAGTCAGAATAACATTCAGCCGACTTGATTCATTAGCAGTTGTAAGAGAAGTGGATGTTCTGGTTAATCAAATAAAGAACTACCACAACTAGAAATCAATCAAATATCTATCAACATTTAAATGAAAAAGTGGCATATTGATACAGTGGAATAGTACTCCATAATAAAAGTAACACACTGACACATGCAACAACATAAATTAATTTTAAAATACTACATTGACTGCAAAAGGTCTGGAAAAAACTTTTAGTTGTATAGAACTGTTCTATATCTTACTTGTGGTATATATTAGTGTACACATTTGTCAAAATTCATTTAACTGTACACTTAAGTTGGTGGATTTTACTCAGTTTCACTCCAATAAAGTTGACTTTAAAAAAAAAGAAAAAGAACTACCATAAAAGAAAACAGGAGACCTGAATTCTGGGTCCTGGCTTTTCCACTTACTATCTTTCATGGACTTTGGGCAAGTCACTTCACCTTAATTCCTTTGGCTTTAAAATGTGGATTAAAAATGTTTCTTGTTTAAAATACTAGATAAATTGGAAATTAACCTGCCAATGTAAGCTCTTATTAGGCATACATGGTGAATTTCCCAAAGTGAACCTCAAATATATTTAACCACATAATATATTAAACAAAAACCACATCTTTGTTTGATGGTTAAGGGGGCATTTCAGCAAGTGTTTTAGGCTCATCATCGTTTACCATTATTTACCATTGCACTATAAATTTGTGGAATTTCATAAATATCAGTTAATAGAAAGTTCCATTTGATAGAATAGCACGTAAGTCGAATTTTGAATAATATTACATTGTTTTTTAATTGACACACCCTGGAACAATTTAATGAGGTTATCACCAAAACAGCTTTAAGGTTTCATAATTAAATGCAGAGATATAGCTGGAAAGATTTGCTCTAGCTTTGTAAGTTTAATTGCCATTTGCTGGTCCTGAGTGGGTTTGGAGGATGTGTCAGGTATTACAATGTCTGGTCAGTGATTCACACCCAAATTGTTGTTTGCAGGCCGGAGAATCAAACATTTGGGCAATTAGCCTTGTAAAATTCTTATTTACATGGAGATTACACAGCCTGTGGGATTAGAATCATCCAAAGAAAATTTTAAAGGCTTTCATTGACTGCAGGTCTAAAAATTCCTGTTTACCATAATGACATAGAAACTGCATTTTAGAAAAAAAAATCAATCTTTCTCCAGACTTTCTGGAATCCATATGTTTTGGTGACCTTTACTCCATTAAGAAGGGATCTAGGAGCTGAACAAAAGCTGTCCATCAAAGGCCTAAGTAGAGTCTAATCGGAACTCATACACCATTTAGAAGATTCTATTTGCAATTTTGTTCTGAGATGGAAGGAGAAAGAAAAGGTGGGAGGTTGTTCTTGGTGCAAGGACTGAGCTCTAATATTCATATCTCTAGACTAGAGAAATAAAACCAGATTTGGAGGACCAAAGCATTGAATAAATGAACAATTCATGCTGGGAAAGGACTGGAAAGGAGATTGAGAAATCATCATGGTGAAGGGGAAGGAGAAGCTACCAGAGGGACTATGGGAGTGAAGATAACTCCCCTGCAATGTTGAGGGAAGCTTTGTAAAAAGCTTCCGCATTTTTGAAATGAAGACAAAAGCATCATCCGTGATCAAGAAAGTAACAGGTATGAGAACAAACCAGCACATATGAATAGCATCAGCAGGAGAGAGTGCGTTTGCTCTAATAGTCAAAAAGCACAACCAATGCTTGGGCCATGCTGCTCAGGTGAGGCCCGTGGAGCTGTAGCATTAGCCTTACCGTGAGCTTGTGAGACATGCAGACTCTCGGGTCCCACTCCAGACCTCCTGAATCAGAATCTGCATTTAAGCAGGATCCCCAAGGCATCAAATGAACAGTAAATTGAGCCCTAGTTTGTCTAGGGCCCTTACAACCTTATTTCCTTTTATTTATTCTCCTTCTTTTCCTTCTTCTACCCTTCATGTTTCAACATCATCTTCCTCAAATTTGAAAAAGGTCATGTGTGAAAATCAATATCTGCTTGTCTCTGCTTGGTCCTAATACAAAGCACAAACCAACCTCAATTCATAAACACTTCAACAATACAATAACATTGGGCCCCAGAAAAAAAGCAGGCAAGAGCCCTCCACAAGATCTGTGTTTGTGTCATTTATTTATACAGAGCCCTAAGTGTATACAGTGTTTTGCAGGGGGACATGCCAAGAAAAGAATACAATGGCTGCCCTTTACAAAGATTTTTTTTTTTCACTCACAGCCTTAGGGAATAGCCAGGGTGGGGATGGAGTTAGGAAATCTTTGGATATAAAATGAATAGAAGGAAGCCATAGGTATTTGTTACCTATGAGAGGCCTCCAACCTCTCTAAGAAAATAAACAAAACTTTCCCAAACAATATGCATGAGCAGATTTTGGCTGCATGTGGAAATAAGTCTTCAATTATGACACACATATGAACATACACAAATACATGTAGCACAGAAAAGAAATTTGAAGGCGTTTTGATCAAAGATGTCCATTTATAAAGTAAATTTCCAAAAGGAAATTTAAAAAGAAAAAATATTTAATGAAAAACAGTTAAATAAAATATGGGACAACCATGATAAAATATTATGTCGCCACTAAAATTGGAATTTCAATGATATTTACTACAAAACAGTAGCAATAAATGGCAAAGGAGGATTATATTCACCATCATCTCACTTTCCATAAATATAAAAGGGTAACTAAATACATATACCAAAGTATTAAGTCTATATCTCTGAAATTGATATTATAAGTGATTTAAATTTTATTCTCTGTAGTTTTCTATATTTTTCCAACTAGTAAGGCACATACAACTAGTATGCGTACTTTTCTAAAGAGTCATATTTGTTTCGGTAAAAGTTCTTGACCCCGTTTGTTCTCCTGTCTCTCTAGTTGCCTGACTGACATCCACTTTCTCCCAATCAGAGAAGAGGGTTCAGAAGCATGGTGATTATTTCCATTTGAAAAATCACACTGGCTGCATACACTGAGGAGAGAGTAAGGCAGGATTGGAAAGGGGTCACTGTGAAGAAACTTAACAACTTCCCAAATCCTCCTATATCAGCCCTTCAGTTATGAGACTTTGAGACTTCATTCAGAGAGTTTTGCATTCCGAAGCACACCCAATATTGATTGATACGAAAACACATCTTCAAGTCCAAAAACATGGTTTTTGTACTCGGTGGAAGCTGGAGAGTATAAAGAATTTTAAAGACCCCCTAGTTCACTGGTTCTCAATCTTAGTGCACATAGGAGTTAATTGGACAGCTTGAATGCCAAGGTCCTACCTGCATTCCGGTTTTATTGGCTCTAGGCATCTGGGTTTTCCTAAAGCTCCCCTGATGATTTAGTATGGAGCATGATCATCACTACCACTCTAATCCCAACTCTGTTGCCACAGCACTGATGTGAGTTTCCTCCAGTCTAGACCAGTGTTCAGCATCAGCCAGTTCCATCACTGGTTTCCAGAGTCTGACCAGGTATTTGGTCATTGGCAAAATAGCACCTGACCGTAATTAACTGCAAGGTGGGCGGCCATGTTCCATCACTGGGGAAGAAGAGAAGGATAAATTTTGGTGGGTAAGTACCAGTCCTGAACACGGTGGTATTATCTCCCTTTCACAGCCAAACAAGCAGACTCAAGTTATTTGCCCCAGGCCTCTCAAGTGGGTGTGCTGAGATTCTTACTCTAACACTTCAGACTTTCAACTTCACTACAGGATAAAACATCTAATGCATTTTTTTAAGTTTTGGTTTGTTTTTTTTAACTTTGGAATAATTTTAGATGTGTAGAAAATTCACAGAGATAGTTTAAAGACTTCCTGTGTAACCTTTACCCAGCTGCCCCTAATGTTAACACCTTACTTGACCAGGGTACATCTTTCAAAACTAAGGCATCAACATTGGTACATTATTATTAACTAAACTATAGACTTTATTCGGATTTTACCAGTCTTTCCACTACTATCTTTTTTGTCTGTTTCAGGATCTCATATCAAATACAGAAAACGTCAAAGGCTAGTTACCAAGCATTCTCTCTAGGTGAGAGAGCCGAAACACGCACCCCGCAAGAGGTGGGGCCCTAAGAGCCTGGAGGGCGTGTGGTTATTTCATGGCAGACGGGCTTAGGACAGGCATCCCCACTCAGTGGTATCCGCTATAGCTCAGTGTGTGCTAACTGCCCAAGGAGTTTGTAGTGCACACTGGGCAAAGGTCCCAAAGCTCTAGTTACGGGCACTGAGACCAGAGAGGACCACCAGGCTGAGCGTTTCCATGCAGAAGAGAAGAGATGTTCCTATGGCCTGAAGTTGCTTTGCTTGCCCTGCACACTGGGAACAATGCAAAGCCTGCGGACCCAGGCTGACGTCTGCAGCTACTGCTCACATCAAAGGAACAAAAGGAAAAAGCTGAATATTTAGACTTGCTGCTTCTCAGGATTCTCTGTTCTCTGCCTCTCCAGGGGCCACCTTCACCCACAGGCTCCATGACTAATGAAGCAGGTGGTAGCACTGAGCAAACCACCGCCGGGAGGGAGAAAAGTTGAACTTTGTCAGCGCTGTCTTGGCATCCTCGGGGGTATCTCAACTCTGGCCTTCTCTACTTTCGAGGTCACTGGTCTTGGAGCTGGACTCAGTGCCTGCGGTAGGCTAAGACTGGCATATTAGCATTCCAACTCTATTTAACTTGGAATAAATTCTACATTTAGCTCTTTGGCTAGGATAGAATTTTTTCCTCTTCCCCCTCCACTCCCTTTTCCTGCCTCAGAGACCAGTCTTGGGTGATGCATGTGAAGGGCATCACTTTATTTTATTTTTTTTAGGGCATAAAATTTAAGGAGGCCTGTGCATGACCTTGAGAATGAGCACCTTCTTCAATTTTGCAACCTGGGCCCTTTGCTTGCCTCACCCAACTCCTAGCCCAGTGACCTCCTCCTCATTCACCCCTCCACTCCCCCCACCTATCATCACAATGACTGAGCATCTAAAAAATGAAAAGGGGTCAACAAAATAACAAAATGTCTAGCTTCTCCCAAGTTGCTACTAGCACAGCTTTAAATGTTACAACGTCCAGCTTTGAAACAGGACTAAATATGAACGGTCCTCTTGGCAGCCCCCTGGTGAGAGCTCTAGTTCAGCAGATTGGGGCCATGGGGGTAGCAAGTAGAACCCTAGACACAGATGGGTGATCCTAGGTAAGGTACCCACTGCTCTAGCTCATCTATTGAATCTATTATATAAATTAGGAGTTTGGGGACTTGGAAAGATGAGAGATTTAGAGCTTCTGAGATTTCTGACTTAGAAATGGAAAACCAGAGAGGGGAAAGAAGTGGGAGAGTAGCCAAGTAGTCCAGAGACAGTTGCTTGGCAGAAAAGAGCAGAACTTTACTGCTCTGGTTCGTTGAACACACCGGACATCCAAGCAGGGCTAACAACTCAGAAATGCCCTGCAAACACCTCAGTTCTAATTTTCTCAGATGAAAAATAAAGGCATCTGAATTACTAATTGTCCTCAGCCCTGATGACACATTAGACTCATGAGGGGGCTTCAAAACACCAGTGCTGGGCCCCCTTTATAGAGGTGCTATTTAATTAGCCAGGCCCAGCCATCAGAACTTTTTAAAACTCCTCAGGGGCTTCTAATATGCTGCCCTGCCTGCGAACCTCCATGAAAGGTAACAGCTAGGGTTCCACCGCTGACATTCCACGAGCCGGAGAAATGATAGGTAACTGGTTTGGGATTTGGCTTTTCTGGAAGAAACACAGTCCAAGTGCTTGCATTAAAATAATTCCAACTTAAAAAAATATTTATATTAAGGGAATCTAGTTAAGTTTCTGGATCCTGGAAGAAGAAAGTTGGGGAGAAGATGGCCATGATGAAAGGGTTAATGAATAAATGTTCAATTTGCTTCAGAGGCTCACAGCTGCAGTGGCAGCTAAAAAGACAAAATTAAGTTGCTTCACATGTTCAGAAGCCTGTGGGCCCAGCCCCGGGGGCACGGCCATGTCGTCCTAACGGTTATGCAATTACCCAGCTGCCCTTAAAGATGTGCAAGACCTTGGGTAATCAGCGGCAAACTCAGCTTGACCTCCAAAGAGGACACAAATGCCAAATAAACTAGAGGTCACTTGGGTCTGACAAGGGTGATGACCAGCCTGGGCTGCAAGGGGTCGTGAGGAGATAGCTGTACAGTAGCTGCTAGGACCTAAGTAACCTGCTCACAAGCTAGATCATGACTGGAAGGCCCATGGAAGATTGGGCAACAGTTGATTTCAGGCCCGAAGGCCCTGAGCAGAGCTATGTCTAGTCTCTCACAGGAGCTGTCTCAGTAGAGCAGTCTCTTACCTAGAGCATATTTTTTATTTCTTTACTACTTTTTATTACTCTCCTCTGGACCTCCCACGTGTACTATGGACACTCAGTGCAGTGAAATGATGCCTTTGAAGAGACCTCCATCTCAAGGCACGTCATGAGGAGGCTTCTGGTGGCACAGGGAAGCAGGCCTTCTCCACCTCAGCTACACATTGGATTTAGCTGGTCTGGGATGGAATCTGCGCATTAGTACAATTTTCAAGCACTTTTGCCAAGTAGGGGGAAGATCTTGAGATCAAGAGACACTCCGTGCTCCCTGTGCCACATGCTGCTTTTGGAGAAAAGAAAAAAAAGAGGTGAGTTTCTGTTGAACTACTGACCACCCACTGTTTTTCCACAGCCAACAGGGGAGTTGGCCACAGTCTCTGTTGCGTTCTCCATGGCTCACTACCATAAAACAAAGGATGTCTTTCAATTTCCAAGCAGTGCAAAAACTTTGCCTTCCTTCCCTCTGATTCAGCTTGTAAAATACCTATCTCTGCAATCAAGGGTTGAATAAAATAAGCTAAACTTTGAACTCCAAGGGCTGGCTTCCCACATGGGAAGTGAGGGTTCTCTGAGTTTCTCATCCACCTCCCACTAGCTCACTTTGACTTCCTTTTGATGGTCAGGACCATTTCTCTGGACCCCCAGAGTGATTCCCATCACTGTTCAGGTCAACCTGCTGCTTTCCTCCCCATAAGAAAGCCGCATGGGGTCCCTGGACTTGTCGATTCAACAACCATTTCTATACTTTAGTTGCTCAGATCAGAAAAAACACAAAACAAAACTCTTTGACTGTGAGAAGACACAGACATGCAGACACTAGGCCTGCTAGAGTGAATGTCAGAGAGAGGCATTATTTATTCAACTGGTTTGATTAGTAGTGAGTTCCAGACAGTTATTTTTTTTTAATCATATTTTGGGGGCAACTGTCTATTCATGTCACGGGGAGCCTCCATAAGAGCCCAGATAATGCTTGTTATCTTCACCCGCACCAACCAAATGTTTGGATAAATAAAGTTGCTGTGTGAAATTCCCTATCTGTCACTTTAACACAAATTCACATAGCATGGAACACTGTTCAGTTGTGTTCCATTTCATGGCTGTGTGGCTTTCATGGGACTACGGATTCACACGAGAATGTTTGCTTAGCATGCCACCCTCCTTTCTGGCCCTCTGTGATCACACGCCAGGTCCTTCCCAAGCCCATGGTTCATTGTACATTAAATAACTGAATCCTTGAGTGGTTGCCACGATTGTCCACCTGTAAGCAGTGTTTTAATCTAAAAAGACCTATGCACACAGGTGAGTGTACATCAATGAAAGTCTTGGATACCCCCACCCCACTGGCAGCCACTTCTTAACTTGTCTATCTTTGTTTTCTACCTGGCTCTGACCCCTTGCTCCATGTTGGTGTCCAGCCTGTTTGAGACACTTTGGGCTTCGTGTCTTGTTCCTGGGTTCCTGGAGAATATGATCTAATTCTGTTTCCTTGCTCTTGACTGTTGGCGCTGGGCTTACATTAACCCTAGAGTCCCCCTGTGACCACACTCCAAATCATTCTCCTTTTGAAACTGGGGAGCAAACTACTATTCAGAGGATTTGGAATGGAGTTGATGAACTAGTTGGACCAAACTCAATCAAGCTTAAGCAAAGAAAAGATTGTATTAGATAGATACTAAGGGCATTTGTAGGATCTGAGGAAGAATCAAAGAATCCAGCCTTAAGAAAGGCTGGAATGAAGCTGGGCCTCACATACAACCAAAAGCAGGGTCCCCATCACTGCCAGTCTCTGCTTCTCCCTACAGAAGACCAAGTTCCTATTCCTCTGTGAAGTCCAGCTTTCTCTTTGTGGTAACAAACCCAGTCACCAACAACTCCTGCCTATTTCATCTTGCAGCTTCATCCACTGAGGAGCAGACCTCCCTCCTCCCCCTTCTAGTCTGCCATCCCAAATCTTCCTCAGCCCACTTTGTAACATGACTCTTCCCACTGTGCAGCGCCTTGATGAGGGTTGGGGCATGGCATGGCCTGGCATGACAACCCCATGAAAAAATGAATTGCCACAATTAATCAGAATAGGTGGGGGTTCTCATTTTATCATGTTCCTGGGCTCTACCAATCCCGGCCCCATCTTGCAAAGCAAGAATTTCCCTATTGTGTCCCAGCTCTGCCAAAAGACAGAGGCTGCAGTCTGTTTTAGATAATTCACTTGTGAAATCTTTACCAATTATTGGCTTGTAATACAGAGGATCCCTTTTCTATCGCTATCTAATGGAGAAAAAAAATGAACTGCTTAGTCTGAAGAGTCTCTGTGTCTTAGACAAAGACCTGGTTCTCTATTCTGGATGAGGCCAATCCTTGACAAAAAAGCAGTGTGATGGAGAGCTTAAGCTAAGAATTTCTGGAGTTAATTAAGGCCTGAGTTCAAATGCCAACTCCAACATTTATAGCTGTGTGACACGCAACCAGTTCTATGAAATATATACCCCCACTCCAATTTAAAATCCTTTCAAGCTCATTAAAACAGCCTAAATAAAGTTGAATTCTTATCACGGGCCCAAGGCAGTTTGGACCCTGCCTATCTCTCCTACCTCACTTGCCTACTCTGAGCTCTTAGCACACTAGATCACTTGCTATTGCCCAGATATGCTATGTCCTTTCACTACAATGCATATGCATGAGCTGTCCCCTCTTCCTACACTGCCTTTCCCCTGCTTACCTCCCCCTAGCCTAACTAGTTTTCAAGTTTTGTGTGGAGCGGAAGCCAGGATGGCTCAGTGGGTTAAGCGCTCACTTTGCAGCGCTGGGACCAAGGATCGAATCCCGGTCCCGGCCCATGCGGACCCATATGCTGAACTGGGGAGTGCCCCCAATTCAGTTCTCTCTCTGTCTCTATATCTCTCTCTCTCTCATTCTCTCTGTCTCTGTATCTCTCTCTCTCTGTCAAAAATAATAAATAAATAAAATAAAGCTTAAAAAAAAAAAAAAGAAGCTTTCTCATTTAAAAGATTTGTGTGGAAACTTTTGCTGGTCCTAACCCCCATTCTGTATTAAATATGTTTCACTTGGCTCCATATAGTCCTATGTGTGTCTCTATCAAAGACCACATCACACTATATTTACTTGTCTTTGCTATTAAGTTCTGAATTTCTTGAGGGCAAGACTGTTTCTCTAATACCAAACACAGAGCCTGGCATAAAACAGATGTTCAATAAAGTTTGATGTCAGGAACACCACCAACATAATTGTGAAACCATGAACATTGGAAGGGATGAAGATGAAACACACAGTCCTCTTCTTCATGTGTCTTAGTGAGCCAACTGGGCATACAAACCACAACCTTGGCCACAACAATTCAGTTGGCACTTCTAGCTACTCTACAGGAAATAGAACTCAGTATTGTATCTAAAATAATTAAATTTTAAAGTTGGAAACCTACTTGCAAAGTCTCTATGCCTGATCTTGGTCAAAATACATAACTTTTCTCTCTTCGCCTATAAACAGGATTCATCATACATGCCTATAAAATATAAAAGTATCATTGAAATTCCTTCTGTGTGGCATTGTCATCGTTACTGTTAGAATGGTGAATAGCCCAATCTCTAAGCCAACATTAGTCCTTATTTCTAAACATCAAATCATGGTCTGTTACAAGATAATGCTGGTCATCATTTGTATTTTCTCTCTTGTTTGGGTATTGCATTTCAAGTAGAGATCTGGGTACACATTTTACACCCCTCATGACTTTTAGATTTCACTAACACCTGATTGTGGGACCAGGTCACAAAGCAAAGCTCCAATAATGAGCTCTTCCCAACACAGTCAGCAAAAAACCACCATCAAATAAGATCTAACCTGTCTTTACACTGGCTATGCTTTCACAGCTCAGCCTCTAGGGAGAATAGTAAGAAAAAGGAAAAGCTGAATTTAACTGTGAAAATAAGTGTTGCGTTATTTATCGGTAAGGATTATGTATTGGATTTTAACAGTACTTATATTAAACAATGTTAAGCTTCTTCCTGCTAATAATTATTAACAAGTTGAAGAGCCACTCATGGTAATTACCATCTGGAAATACCTCTCAGTGCACACAGCTCTAAGGGTGAAACTAATTCCTAAGGTCAATTGATACTGAGCAGGAATATCAAAGTTTGCAGTAGATAACATAATTAATAGGGTAACCACAAGCAACAAGACCATAAATTTATCATTTGAATAACCCAGCCCAGGAGGGAGGCAGCACAGCCTCATTAAGATTTGCACATCTCTAAACTTCGATCTGCTACTAATGATGCAATTTGTAGTTAGCATCCCCTAGGTAACCAGCCTAGGGAACCCAGACTGTAAACCTGAGGCAGCGTGGAAGTCAGAAAGCCTGCATTCATTGCACAGACATTTAGGAAGCACTCACTGAATATCTGGCATAGCAGCAAGTCCATTAAGATAAGTCCCTCACCCCATGGGGAAGGTAAATAGATAAGTCAATGTGAGACCCAGGAGGGCCCAGGGAAAGGAGTGGTTCATTCTTCCTGAGAACATTGGAAAGGGTATCTTTGAGGACATGGCTTTTAAGCTAAGTCTTGAGAAGCTTCTCTGGCTGAGAAGCAAGGAAAGGTCGTTCCAGGTGAAAGAGAAAAGCAAGTGCTATTGAATTGCTGCTCACTGGGAGCCAAAATGGGCCCCTTAGGGTGTGGGCCAGGCAAGCTGGCCACGAACCTCAAAGTCAAGCCAAACAAGGAGTGGGGCAAGCCAGAGAGGCACGCCAGCCAAGCCCTGTGAAGAGTTGGGAGGACATCCCCAACAAAGCCTAAGTTAGTTGGCAACAGAATCAAAGCATCAAAGCTGGCAGTACAGGAAAAGAGAGGAGACCTAGAAGAGACAGACACTTCTGTTTACTGGTGGCAATCACGTGGTGAGTTGTTCTGGTTTAAGAGTAAGGGACCAGAACAGACATATATCAGGCACAGAGGCAGGTGTTTGGGGAGCAGTGAGTATTCGGCAGAACAGGAGCATGTATTCCTGGGGCAGTGAAGAGGCAGGAGGACAACCCCAAAAGAGGGCAGGATCCAATCATGGCAGGTCTTTCCTGTTAGCTGAGGAATTTGGGCTTCATCTTGTAGTCAGTGGGAACACATTATGGTATTTTAGGGTGGGGAGTGACACAGAATTGCTTGAAAGGTAGTAAACACCCACCACATCCCACCCTCAGCCCTCCATCTCAGAATACCCTGGATGCTTATTTACAATAAACAAGAACCATTTTATCTGTGTCCTAGACCCACTGAATTCGTATTCAATAGGGAGACCTAGGAATCTGCATTTTTACTTCTCTCTCCCTGGTAATTTGGAGGCACACTAGAGTCTGCAAGCAGTCATCAGAGTAAGAGAGGACAGGGCCTATGCTGAAGAGGAGATGAGGAAAGAAACATCTAAGCAAAGACCCTGCCATACAAAGTAGGTGCACAGAAGTATCTATGAGATCGATAAACGAATAAATGGAATATGAACAGGTTTTAGAGGTTAATGGCATGCAGAGAGGTCAACTGCAAGGTAGAATCATATGACATTGCCATTTTTGTGGGTCAAAACTGGATGAATACTGGCAATTCATACAGTTAAATGTAATAATGAAGTCAATAAAAGCTATGTCCTTGCCATTTCAATTTTTTCGATCAGTGTTGTAGTGCTTTACTCATTCTTCATAACCAGTGCAGACTCTAAGGCATCAATGTCCAACATTGGAAGAAGAATTGTCTTGGGCCACACATAAAATACACTAACACTAACAATAGCTGATGACCTAAAAAAAAAATGTTCACACACACAGAAAAATCTCATAATGTCTTAAGAATTGGCGTGGGGCCTCACTCAAAGCTGTCCTGGACTGCAGGTTGGACACGCCTGCTCTAAGGGGTGACAAGAGGACTTTAGCTCCTTTCTGTCATCTTTATTCCAGTCTATAGATAGTTCAAGGAATTTGGAACCAATTGTGGAAGAATATATGACTACTTAGAGCAGTAATTTACAAGCTTCATGGAGCGGTGCTTGGCCAGTGTCATATGAGAGGGGATGACTATCTAGGAACTTATGGTGAGGAGGCCACTGTCCAGAAGGACGGGAGGGCATGAGGCGAGGGGATCTGAGAAGGAGCTTACATGTCTGGGTATTGTCACTCAGCAGCATGGTGGGGAATCTCTAGGTTAGAGAACTCCGAAGAGCCATGGCACATTGGGGCCATATAACCACATGGCTCTATCTTACCCATGGCCAGCAGATGCTGGAGGAGGTGTCACTGGGTATGCAAAGCTGGCAGGTTCTAAATGGCTAAAAACATCAGCTTGTTTGAGCTATTTTTTAAATAATTGGATGTATAAAAAAATGAGTTCGGTGCTGGTTGGCTTTTGAGCTAATTGATCCAGCCTGTAGTAAAGAAATAAACCCTCTAGGGGCCGATACACAGAAGTCATCTTTGGTTCATTTATGTAACACAGTCCTGGTCTCAATGACCTTAGCTTCATTCCCTCCACTTCCTCTGCCCTGCTCAATGGGGCAGGAATTCTTTGTCACTGACTAACAGCTGGGTTTGGCCAATCAGAGATACTGGCAGAGATTGAAAGGTGGGAGGAAAGGAGAAGCTGGGGTATTTCTCACGCTCTTTTCAGTCTTGGGCTGAATTGATATAGCACGGCCTCTTTTGTATTTGAGATGACCCCTACCTCTGGGTTCTGGGAACTCACCTCTTCCCTTCCATGGTCGCTCCAGACTAAGCATGATAGTGACATCCAACTATCGCTAATCCTCCAGTTGTCTCTGTCCCCTGATTAGTTTCTCATTTTTATCCAACACCTGTGTAACCAATTCCCTCTATTCAATTCCTACTATTAAACATTCTGGGTGATTTCTGATGTCCTGGTTGTACCCTGGCTGACACTCTCTCTTAAGTCTCTCCAGGTCTCCAAATCATGATAATAGGAAAAGTCTTTAACGGAGACAACTGATGCTTTCACAATCTTATGTAAAATGTGAACAGACATTTTTTAAATTTTTTCTCTATTTTTAATTTATCTAAAGAATACAATCTGGGGAAACCAGAATGGTTCAGCAGGTTAAGCACTTGCTTTGCAGCCCTGGGGACCAAGAATCGAATCCCAGCCCCAGCCATGCAGACCCACATGCTGAACTGGGGTGTGCTTCTCATTCAGGAGGCCCCCAATTTGGTTCTTGCACCCCAACTTCAGTTCAACCCCTGGTTGGAGGGGGAGTGCCTCCCATGCGGGAGGTTCCCAACCCAGTTCCCACCCTGTGCGGCCCCCGCCCACCTGTAGAGTAAAACTATGTCAAAAGCTGATGATGTGCAACTATGGAGACTGCTCTGGGCCTTCCCCCTTCTCTCTGTCTTTATCTCTGTCTCTCTCTGTCTCTGTCAAAAACAATAAAATAAATCTTAAAAAAGAAAATCCTACCTTTCTTTACCTCTGTATGAAAATCAGGACACCACAGATGGCAGGATAATAGATTGTGTCTGCTCAGTTAGAGCTGGTTTTATTTGCAAGACATCAAATTCACACTGACTGTAGGGACAGGCTGACATGATTTATTTCAAATAAAAATGGAGGCACCACTGGGTTCTGTCTTTGCTCATGACCATAAGACAGTTGCATTTTTTTTATCAAGATACACTGGATTGCCAGAGGCAGAAACTGTTCGCAGGGGCTGTAAGAGGGCACTCTTGTTCTGTGAGTAAATGTTAGAGAATCTCCACATACCCAACTGTCTGAATTTCACAACAGTGAGGGTTCCCACCCAGAGTCCCACTACTCCAGATCAATCAACAAAGTTATTTTTATTTTTTTACTGTTAACGCTTTAATAGCACTAGGGCTGTCTGGAAAACCTCCGGCCATTGTCAATAGAACAACAACAACAAAGAAATGGTTATATGGCTGGATACTTTCCGGACAGCCCCCATATACTCTTACATATGATCTCAAAGTGCAGCACGACATTTTGAAAACAGAATGCAATAGGTGTAGCTCATTCACTCCTGAAAGAAGTCATTTCTATTGACGTAAAAACAGCCCCAGCCTCGGGCTCTCCAGAATCCCTTTTCAGCTCAGCAGTATGGCATCAGCAGGGAGCTGGCCTGCCGTCAGAAATGCTCCTAGCTTCTTTCTGAGGCTGGCTTCCAGAAAATCCAAGCCCCAGTGGGAAAGGCAGAGCAGAAGAAATGGCTTAGAAAAGAGCAGGAAAGGCTGAGCCCCAAGAAGCTTGTTTCCCTCACCTGTCAGTCAGTCACAGACCAAAACTGAGCCCAGCCACCCACTACCCCACTCAGACCTGGGAATGCTGAATGGTATTTCAAGAAGGGTAGTGCTGTGGGCCTTAGAAATCTCCTGGTTCAGCACTCCCAACAGATGAGGAAATGAGACCAGAAGAGTGACTGATTTGCCCAGGATCACGCAGTGACTCAGAAGAGTTTAGGATTCAGGTCTCCTGTTTCTCAGATTCCCCCACTTTGCCTCACCAGTAGTCCTCAAGCTTGGCTTCACACTAGAATCACCTAGGGAGCTTTTAAAAACCCTGGTTAGCCCCACACCCAAAGACCCTGGTTTAATTGACCTGGGGAGGGGCCTGGACTTGGGTATATTTACACCCCCACCCCCCAGGTGATGGTCATGTGCAGCCAGGCCTGAGTTACAATATAAATAAGTAACAGCAGTGATTAACCCGGTATGGGAAGGTTGGGGGAGGGGTCATTTTGAATCCACGTTTAAAGGATGAATATGAGATTGCCGAGAGGATAAGATGCAGAATAATTTTCCAGGGAGAGGAAACAGCATGTGCAAAGTCCCGAAGGCATGAAACGACAGAGCATAGTTGTCATTTGGTGTATCAAAAGCAGGGTGCAAGGTGGGAGCAGTGACTACAGAGCTAGGGAGGTAGACAGGGGCAGGATCTCAAAGGACCTTATAATATATAAGCCACTCTAAAGGTTGGAGATTATCCTGAAATGGTGAACCACTGAGATATGTCATGCAGAAAAGTGATAAACTTGCATTTCCAGAAAATAACCCTAATGGTGGTGTAGATAATAAATTGGAAGGGAGACAGGGAGGCAGGGAGAGAAGTTAAGAGGGAGGCAAGGATAATGAGGGTCTGAGTGAACGAGGCAGTGGCTAAAGGACTGACACAGATAGAAACTGAATTCTAAACTCTGCCCAATTCATTGCATTTCAAGGGTGGAATTGATAAGATGAGGTGATTGGTTGGGCAAGGTGTGAGAAAGTATGATTCTAACCTAACATCTGCCTACTCCCTGCGTATACTCTGAACCAAACAACTAACTCCCCACTTCCTTTGACCCTGGGGCTCCCTCAGTCTAGGATGCCCATCCCTCCCTCATCTCCAAATATCCAAAGAGGATGTGTCCTTTAGGTCTCAAGTCAAGGCTGCTTCCTTTGAAAATCTGATTTTTACATAAAGGAAGAAAGAAGTAAAGTTCAGCAAGTTCATGCCCTGTGTTCTCAAGAACAGGTCATTGTGGGAAAGCCGGGATGGCTCAGTGGGTTAAGTGCTCACTTTGCAGCCCTGGGGAACGAGAATCGAATCCTGGCCCCGGCCTGTGCAGACCCACATGCTGAACTGGGGAGTGCCCCCAGTTCAGTTCTCACCAGGGCGAGACCCTGGCCCAGTTTCTGCCCTGTGCAGCCTCGTGCCCACCTGTGGAATGAAACTATGTGGAAAAACCAATGATGTGCAACTGTGGAGACTGTTCTGGGCCCTCCCCCTTCTCTCTATCTCTGTCTCTGTATCTCTCTCTCTCTCTCTCTCTCTCTCTCTCTCTCTCTCTCTTTCTGTCAAAAACAATAAAAATAAATTTAAAAAAAAAAAGAACAGGTCATTGCACCTTGCCTCTTGAGAAGTCTTCCTTCTCAAGGTAAACCACTATTCCTTCAAGTCTCTGCTGAAAGTCCCCTGTTCTGGGAAGATGCCCTTGACACCTGTCGATGCATGTTGTGTCCCTGTAGCATTTTTGGATTCTTCTGTCAGTATTTGAGAATTACTTCATTATTTCAAGCAATAATTATTGCTTTACCCATGAATTTCCCCCCTAGAGTAAATAAGCTCTTTTGAAAGACAGGGTCACTATCTTATTATTCTATCTTCTGTCCTGACACATGCACAGAAGAAAGATATTTAACAAAAGTTTGTTGAATGAATGAATGTTGAAGGCTGAATTCATGAAATCTAAGGAAGTGCACTATAATGATGATGATGATGATGATGATGATGATGTTCACAGAATGTTTGCCTGGAATAAGACATCTCAGATTTAATTTACCAGCATCACTTGGAGCCAGAGGGTGGAATATGACTGAGGAACCACATGCATGTAATTTGAACCAATCTGCAGACCACTTGGAAGACTTTCTAAGACCAACACTAGGCTGGGAACTGAGCTATGAGAACTGTTTCTGGAGCATTCTCTGACAGGACCCTTTAGCTACAGGAAGAAGTGGAAGCTTACCCTGCCCAGAAAAATTGAGGCTTTCCTTGTCATCTGGGTTATGTTCCCTAGGGTTAGGCGCTCTCCCAGCTTCCTCAGATAACTAGAATCTTCGAGGAGCACCGTCTCCTCCAGGGATTTTGATAGGCCTTCACTGGGTGTTTTGAAGAAATTTCTGAGGAATTGAAAACGTAAGGTACATACCCAATGGTTGCTATGTTCATCCTCCTACAGGGTTACCTTTTTTAAAGTGTCGCAAGATTCATGGGAATTTCAGATGTTATAGCAACTTGAAGGGAAAAAATTAGAGCTCAGCAGTGTGCCCCAGGTCCACTACCATGAGGGAGATACAGATGAGAGTCATTCTAGCTCCCTCAGGCTGTGCATCCAGGTAAGGAAGTCCAGATCTGGAGTCTGGACTGAAGGAAGGAAACTTGAATCAGCACAGCCGTCAGAATTCTGCTTGAGGGCAGTGCTGCTGAAACGAACAGAAACAATTTTATCCAGAACAGTCTCTCTGCACCCTTGTCCTCCCGTGGCAATTGTGATGTTCAGGTTAAAGCTTGTGTACTGGGGTCGAGGAGGTAGAGAGAATGATGGGAAAGGGAAGGGAAGAGAAGGCCCCCCTGGACACACGTGTACTGGGAAGATTTACCAAATGCTCTGCTGATGCAGGGAAAATGAACCCCTTCCAAACAGGCTGCATTCCTCCCTGGGAACCTGAGGGTGTGTAACCAGCTGGAAAATTCCCCCTGAGACTTCAGCTCTGCGGGAGGCGCCTGGCTGTTCTACAGGAACTGCAATCGCTGCAGGAGGAGAGCTACAGGTTGGGCCAGGGCAGGGCAGGTAGGGTTGGCCCAGCCCTTCATCTCTCTCAGACAAGCCCAGACTGAAGGGCCTCATCTCAGGACTGCCACTCCGCCTGGAAAGGAGGTTGGATGGAAAGTCCCAGACAGGACAGGCGCTCATCCTGGAAGATTGTCAGCTTTCAATCACCTCGAGGAATTGTGGGGCAGAGGCCCTGCCTGATACCCTTAATTAAAGCAGCAGCAAATAAAGCATGCCGGGAAATCGTGCTGAAGGCAGGTAGAAAAGAGGTTAGTCAAAATGAACACCACATTCACGTCACAAGTGTTTCTAGGGACCTGGTGCCCAGATAGGTGGATGTGCTCTCTCCAGAATAATGCTTGGAAGCCTCTAGAATTTGTTTCCTATCACATTGCCTGATCTGATACTATTCTTTAAGGCTAGATTCTTTCTAGATTTTAAGTTTGACCTCCAACATTACTGGATTGGCTTCTCAACATGGACCATTTGACTTTTCAGTGAAGAACGTCAGCCATCTCTCCAGATTTTATTTCTTGCACTCTGATTTTAGAAGGAGGTTCTTAATCTGTTTCTCCAGATCTAGCTGTAGAATTTTCCTACCATATTCCACCCCCAGAATGTTGAGCTTTCTCTCAGGGTTAGGTTTTGGGCAGATCTAAGGTCCCATCCAGCAGTTATTCCCTTTGCAAGGGCATAGAAAAGCCATTTTCCCATAGAAAAGCCATTTTCCAGATGGCCTTGAAGCTTTTCCCTAAGTGTCTCCTTCTGGGTTGATTTGGCAAAAATTAAAGACACTTTACATGCCAGGTACTTTGGTAGGCACTGAAAATACAAAAGGAATACGACTAGAGAGAGGAACTAGCAAACCAGAAGGTCATTTTCTCTGCTGAGAGTTGGGAATGGACCATAAAGTATGACATTGGCTCTGTGAGAGTTTTGACTGGAAGCTCTCAAGTGGTTTACATCATGAGATTTTTCTAGGTCTTATATCTCACTTTTTCTGCAGTTAGCCTTGTGGGTGGTATTGCCCCAGTGACAACTAAACCAAACTCTTAAAGTTTTCTATCTAGCACAATACACATCTTTGAGCCTGAGAGAGGTGTACGAGAGGAGGAGCCAGCAGACAGGGAAGACCTCAGGCATGCCACCTGCAGTAGGCAGTGCCCGCGCCTTGGTTTGTTCATCTGTTCAAAGCCTGCAACTGCAGTCTTCACAGCCTACCCTCTCCCTGTCTAAGGGGTTAGAAATAACAACCGTGCTTAAACCAGCCTGAGGGGCTGGGTCCACTTTGGAAGGTGGTCAAACCATGGCAGCTGAAGGTATCCTGTAGCTGTGCCTTTAAAAGAACAATGCAGGTGACTGAGTTCACCTTCCACTGAGCTCTGCCTGGGGAAAGTGTGGTCTCTGTGTCTTAATATTTTTCTTGTGCTGCCAGAGACTGAAAATGTGAAAGAATTATTGTAAAACAGCTCACCTTCCCAGTCCCTCATGGAACACAGAAAGGTTGGAGCAAACATCATTATATTCAGAGTGAGAATCATAGACATTTTCGCTCTCTTCCTTTATAGTTGGTTTCAGTCCTCAGGTTCTCAGCCCCTGGCTTGGGGGCGCCTGTTCTGGGAAGTTCCAGAGACCAGCAACAGCCATTCACCTGTCGTGTTTGAACCTGTCGTGTTTGAACTACAGATTGCTCGTCACGGCTCCTCCCTGCGACTGTGCTGGCAATGATGAAGAGTTAGGCCACCCAGTGCTCATCCTCAGAAGTTGGCCTTGGGCCTGCTTATAAATCTCACTTCTGCCACTACTAACAAAGCGATGCTAGGCAAGATAAAATCTCTGAGTCTCAGTATTTCTCATCTATAAAATGAAGTTAGCAATAGTACCTATTTCATGAAATTCATGTGGTGGGTGAATTAGAGCGCACATGTAAAGAGTGTAGCTCACATGTGGCCCATAATTGGTGCTCAACAAGTGGCCCACTAATGTGCTGTTGGTCTGGGGGGCGAGGGGCATAATATTCCTTTGACAGCCATTATCTATTAACCAGGATGATTAAGAAAGCAATAATTTTGACTATTAAAATCCCCACAACTATTTTCCTTCTATTTAGCCCTTACTCCATTCTTTCTTAGTTGTCTGCCTGCTGCTCCCACCAAAATGTAAAGCTCAATGAGGATACAGATTATTACCCAGCGGTCAGCAGAGTCTGCCTATATTAGCAGACAGTCCATAAATATCTGTGCATGGATGCATGAATTATTTTCAACTGACTAGTTAAATATGACTTCTGATGCTTATGGGTATCAGTACCCAGTAAATACAATATATCGTCAAAGACTAGAGAGATATGAGTTTAATATTTACTAACATTTTCCCCTGCCTGCCACCATTTTTGTTTTCTTTTTTTTACCTATCCTTTTGAGGTATTAAATCCTAAGTCTTTAGAAATGGCTGCTTTGTGTGACTGGATGAGATTGTAGATAAGACTTTTGCAAAGCAAAAAAAATACATTATACCAATTTGCATCTCAATTTCTGTTACTCTCAAAAGTCACAAAGGTCCCTAGCAATAATCATGTGCAAGGCAAAGAAATTGAGAACTTTGGCTGGGAAGACATTAAATGAGTCTCTGGAACATAGTAAGAGATATGTCTGAGGATATGCACTTCCTCTGGATCTCTCTCGGGCCCCTGCCACAGACTCTCAGGTACTTATAGGGAAGCTTCCTCTTGGGTAAAGAGAGAAGATGCACTAAAAATCGTGTTTCAAATCGCTGCTTGGGACTTTGGATTCATTATATATAGGTCAGATCATGTCTATGTGCATAGAGGTGTATACTGAATGTCGCTCCTGATCACAACAGAAACCTATAATATAGAGAATCTAAAGCACAGAGTCCCTCAGTAGTAAAAATCCACAAGGTCCACATAACCAAGGAGTTATCTTTACCCCTTTCATCAGCACTCCAGGAAGATTTGTTGTGCCCCTGCCCTCCGGTCTCTTAAATCACAGTGATAATGAGAGATTGGGGAAGGCAGGAGGTTGATAATACAAGTGCATTATCATAGCCCAAGCTTGTTGTACCAAACAGAGGAGTCTGGTTGAGAAGGAAGCAAAAGGCCCAGGATGACTTCTAATGACTCTGAGAGAATCAGAATTCCAGGAAAAGAATCCAGAATAAGGCTTTGTTTGTATTTGTCTTAACAAGACTAGGAAAGGTTTCTCAATTCTACCTGTAGATTTATTGCTTGAGAAAGACTCCACCGAAGGCATGATAGGACTTACCCTCTCATCCGGGAGGGTATCTTTCTTCGGTAAAACCTCAAAGCCTGTAAGCAAGGCTTTGCCTGCCCCGTGATCACAACTGGGTCATTACCATTCCTGTTTTCAAAAGTCATGTCCCCTAGGAAGCCCTGCCCAGTTGAGTGGCCCCATGCAGCTTGGTGGTTCAGGTCACCTCAGGAAGCTCCTAAACCCCATCTGCCAAAACATGAGACTCACAGTCCCTGCCATTAGACTTGTGTCTGACGGGTGTCTTCAGTGAGAGAGGACCGGAAACTACAGCCCTCATAAACACCCCTGTAAGAGTAACTGATCCCCTTTCCCGCGCTTCCTTCACGTCCACCCTCTTAGCGAGGCCTTCCCAGATCAGCCAATTAAAAGTGCCGTTCGATCAGCCCTCCACCTCCAGTGCTCCCTAACTTCTGTCCCTGCTTTCTTTTTCTCCACAGGACTTACTACCTTTGACATAATTACTTTTTAGTTATATGTTTGCCATCTCCTCCCACTAGATTGTAAGCTCCAAAAAAGCAGGAATTTGTGTCTGTTTTATTCACTGTAGTCTCAGTACCCAGGACAATGTGTGGCACCTCATAGGCACTCAATAAACTTTTTTTTTTTTTTTAATCAAGGCCTACCGACAGCCAAAGGCTTTGCTTTGATGACTGCCTTCAAGCCAACCCTGCAAGTGAATGCTGGCTTCTGAGAGAATCTAAATGTCCTCCCAGGAATAGGTTGTCTCTCAGAGTGTGCTTTAATGACCACTATGTTAATGGCTAGAGCCACTGCCTGGTTAAACAGTCTCAGAATAAGTGGTGTGTTTTCTTTTCTTCTGTTGTTTTCTTAAGTCTACATTGGTAAAAAGAGCCAGACCCCTCTCTCCTCCTCTTTCGTTCTCCCTTGTTGGGCTTGCTTCTGTCAAGAAATCTGCAGAAAGAAGTCAGTCTTGATCTAAAACTTGCTCTCCCTGAAAAATGGCAGGCATCCCAATTTTTAATTTTTGTTGGAAGAGGTATGGGGCTTAAGAAGTCATGGTTCTTAGCTGAACAACAGAAATCCAAACTGGCCATTGAGCACTATTCATCCAGGCCTTCACCTCTCCAGCCCCCACTGTGTGTCTTCGAGCTTCCATCAGCCCTGACTCCCCAACTGGCTTAGCACCCCGGCCACCTGATAGCTACCTGCTGTCCCTGCTTCTCTCCACCCCATTCTGGGCCCTGGCCTCATACACTCCCCCCTTGGCTCTCCCAAGAACTCTTCTCAATGAACCTCAACCCCAAAGTAGGCAAAGTTTATTTCACACCTAGAAAGAAGTGGTAATTGCACAATATTTTGAATGCAGTAAATGCCACTGAATTTTCTATTTTAAAATAGTTCATCATATTTTGAGGTGAATTTCACCTCAAAAAAAAAAAAAACAAAAACAGAAAGTCCCTTCACCTTAAACCTATTTTGTTCACTCCATTCTCTTACCTGGAGCCATCATCAAAGACTCACTCCCTTGAAAGAACACACCACATCTGCTGATACACCTCATCTCCATCTTCTTTTGCCACCTTTTCCTGCTCAATAAAAATTCTTAATAGGAAGTCCATGAACACTCCCAAAGAGGGCTGTAAACTCCCTGAAAATATTTGCAAAACTTTAAACATTGCGAATAGCATTAAAAATATTTTAGGGGGAAGCCGGGATGGCTCAGTGGGTTAAGCACTCACTTTGCAGCCCTGGGGACCGAGGATCGAGTCCCGGCCCCGGCCCGTGCGGACCCATATGCTGAACTGGGGAGTTCCCCCAGTCCAGTTCTCTCTCTGTCTCTCTGTCTCTCTCTCTCTCTCTATCTATCTATCTATCTATCTATCTATCTATCTATTTCTCTCTCTCTCTGTCAAAAACAATAAAAATAAATAAAAAATATATATTTTAGGGATGCCAAGATAGCTCAGTGGTTGAGCACTTCCCTCATAATCACAAGGTCCAGGATTCAATTCCTGATGCTGGCCTGTGCAAACCTGTACGCTGAACTGTGGCACAACTGGTAACCACCAAGATGGCTCAGTGGTGAAGGTTCTCACTGTGTCTCATTCGAGAAGCTCCCAGTTTGGTTCCCACCCTGCATGGCCCCATATCCACCTGTGTGAAATGAAACCATGTCACAGCTAATGATATACAACTATGGAGACTGCTCTGGGCCCTCCCCCTTCTCTCTCTCTTTCTCTCTTTCTCTCAAAACAATAAAATAAATTTTTAAAAATAAAAAATATTTTTAAGAAGTCTGTGATCTCCAAAAATATGAATGTAAAATACTTAAATAACAAAAAAAGGAAAAAATTGATGTATATTTGTATATATGTGCACAGAATATATCTATATCATATACATATATATATATGAAGTTTGACTTCATATATATAAACTTCAGCATGCACCAGAATCACCAGGAGGGCTTGTTAAGATTTCTGGGCCCCACCCTCAAATTCTTCTTCACTAAGTATGGCGTGTGGCCTGAGACTCTGTATTTTAACAAGTTCCCAGGTTTATTTTGCTGCTCGTCCAGGGACCACATGGCTCTTGTGACGTACATGAAATCTGTTCCTAGGATTGCCTCCAGGGAGGGGGGACCTTGTTGGCCAGGAGCAACGGTAGAAGGAATTTTCACTATGCAGCCTTTTGTACCTCTTGAATTTCTATCTGTGCGAATATATTACCTACTCAGAAACAAACCTAAAAATGAAAGAAAAGAAAAATTATATTAGTACCTTAAACCTGCCCTGTCACTCGCCCAGGTAAGAAGGAAGAGAGATGAACTTTTTTTAATATTCCTAGTGACTCTTCCAGAAGGTCACCTACCTCTCTCTCTCTCTCTCTCTCTTTCCCCTTCTCATCTATATGCTGTGCATCCACTCTGTGTTACTTTATTCAAATAGCCCCTGCTGTTGCTAGTTACCAGAACCCATTTCTACCTTCCAAGCGACAGCCTATTCACATTTACAGTTTTTCCTCTAGGGTTCACAGGATTCATTGTTCCCAGAAGCTCTCAGTAGTTATCAAAGCCCTCAGTCTCTGAACTTCAGGTATCCTCAGCTTTGGGGCACCTCACAAACCCCCTCTCCTGTCCATAGCAGCCTCAGCCCACCAAGGACTCCCCTCATTGGCAGCATTCCATAAATTCAGTATGGATCATGACATTTTATACAGAGTATAACTTGGATCGTGATTATATTTTTTTCAGCTGATCTCCCCAGTTCCAATCTCTGTCATAATAGCACTCAATGTACTAATTTTATGAGTGATGATGTCTAGTCAATACTTGGTTAAACAGGATGAAATCTTGGCTATTCAATAAAAGGTGTGTCTAAGCATAACTTCAAATGATGTCATTATTTTATTCCCTGATCTTAGATCAAGCTAGAGGTAAGAAGAAGATTGATAGACAAATTTCATAATGGAGCAAGTATCCTCAGATAATAGTCACTTATTGTGGTACAGTCAGTCACTCATGTATTCAAAACACTAACATGTTTCTTCACTCTCCTTTGTGTGACAGTGTTCTAGATGCTGTGGGTAGTGACAAAACACCTGGGGGAGTTGAGTGTCCAGACAGACAGGTACCAAATAAACTCAACACGGGCCGCACCCTTGGGCTGGGCAAGATTCTGGCAACAGTGGGAAGTGCGGGGGTGAGAGCTCCTCTCTCCAATCTCCATTTTTGCTGCTGCTGCTTGTCAGGACAGCACCTAGGGGCCTGGGGGAGGCACCATGTAGGGGCCCAGCCTGTGGTCAGGGCCCCAGCCTGGCCCTTGCAGAGCCTGCAGAATAAGAATCCACCCAAACCATGGGAGAAACCCGGGCGCAGATTGCAGGAGCAGGAGAATGCGTTGTGACCTTCACCTTGGAAGGCTGGGTGGCTTGAGGTTAGGCACACTTCCTGAGGAGCCTGAGGCTAGAGGCCAAGTGAGAACAGAGCATGGGAATGAGGCCTAGGAGTGAAAACAAACAAACAAAGAAGGAACAGCAATCAAGACAGAGACTGAAGTTGAAAGGTCTAAGAGTTGACAGAGAGGGAGGCAGAGATACAAACTGACCAGCTAACTTTGAAAAAGAACCAGTTTTTCCACTAGGGAACTGGACATTTGTAGGTCTCCTGTAGCCCCCCAGCAAACGCAGAGCCATTGTTTAAAAAAAGAAAAACAAACAAAGAAACTAAATTTGATCATAAGAAAATGCCCAATCCTAGAATACACATGAATCAGCCAGACAACTTCTTGGGGTGACTTTAATGTCTTCAAAATCCATTACAAATTCACAGCCTTTTTTTTTTTTTTTAAAGTATATTAGCAATAGTATGGTCCTCAGATTAAAACAACAACAATAACCAAAAACACCTGAGGAATTAAAGTCAAGTTTCAACAACTTGACCCCGTGTTGAAAGATGACTACCTACATAGAATCTATTGTGTTGGTCAGTTTACTGCTCAAGTAAATTTCCCCATCTCAAACCCTGTGAACTTCCATTTGGCAATTTTTTTTTTAAGGCTGGTGATGTATTTTGGTAGAAGGAGCACAAGATTTGGAAGAACTACCAGCCACCCAACTCTGCAACAATCCCACTACCACGCAAAGTTGAGTTCTAGCCCCACATTTGAGAGAGATGATTAGCCTCTGCAGTTTTGGTTTTCTTGTATGGAAAGTGGAGAAGTCCAATCCTCTAACACATCTCTACTGAGCACCTACGTGTCAGACACTCTGCTAGCACTAGGGACACAGGGATTGGCAAACTATGCCACAGTCTGTCTGTGTACTCTGCAAGTTAAAAGCGGTTCTCACATTTTTGAATTAGTAAGAAACAAACAAACAAAAACTGTAAGGGTTATTTTGTGACTTGTGAAAATTATATAAAGTTTCAAGAGCAGTGTCCACAAATAACGTGTGATTGGAACCATTCATTCGTTGCTGCAGTGTCCTGGCTGGTCCACACTCCAAGGGCAGAGCTGAGCCGTTGTAACAGACCTCATAGCCCACAAATCTGAAAATATTTACTATCGAGGTCTTTACAGAAAAAAAAAAATTGCTGCATCTAGGATAAAAGGGGAGGGGGAGGGAAACCAAGGTAATTACTCAAAAAAATGTATGAAATTAAAAGAGTCGGGGGGTGAAATTTCTCTGGGCTGCTCAGAGAGTGAAAATGGAAGTGTTCCATGGCTCCATCCTGCACTTTCACTCTCATACCTGGAGTGTCTCCAGGTCTCACTGGGCTGTGGACACAAACAGGTGTATCCAGACCTTACCTGGCTCTTCCTCCACCTCCACCATGCAGGCCTTCTAGCCCCACTCAAGTCCCACCAGTGTTCCCGGGGTTTGGGGAGGAGACCCCGTGCTCTGAGGCTGCCCTCTGGGAATACACCTGTATTCCTGCCAAGGATGCTGCTTCCACGACATCAACGGGGTAGCGGCCAACAGATGTCCACTCCCTGCTCTCCTCAGGCTCAGAGAGATGCTTTACTCCACTCAGCATCCCGGGGGTTACTTTGGAGCCCAAGGCAGCTCTGGCCTCTGCCTCCCTGTGGCCCTGAGAAAATGGCTCCTTCAGTCCCTTCCTGCCTTGTATCTGTGCAAAACTCTGCTCCCCCACCATCCCCTCTCCCCCACGTGTCTTCCCCTTCCCTCCCCCCACACAAATGACTCACTCAGATGGGTGCCTGCATTGACTACTGACGGAGTGTGCTTTCTTTTGGTAATCTGCTTGATACTCGGTGTGGTGTTCAGGTGACATTTCCTAAATCACCTACCAGGGGGCCATCAAACCCCTTGTTTTATCCCACCACAACTCCCTCGCCCACAAATACACTGTCAAGTATGTGTTGACTCGATGTGACAGAACTCAGAGTCCACACAACTCCCTCGCCCACAAACACATTGTCAAGTCTTGTTGACTCGATGTGACAACTCAGAGTCCAGTCGTTCAGGCCGCCAAGCCCAGCCTCTCCCAGTCCCTAGAGGGGACCCAGGCCTGTCTGCTAGGGCAGCGGGCCCGCTGCGCCAAAGGAGGCACCAGGCAGAGCAGATCCCAGCCTGCAAAGGTGCCCCAGTCTCGGGCTGCCTGCAGGGCACACCGGCCTGCCTGGACCACCAGGGTGGAACCCTGACATCCCGCCTGCCCCTGCCCCTGCCCCCTCACCCCAGCAACTGCCACCTACACAGGCTCTGACAGGGACATCCTGCTGTGAAGGGTCCAGTCCCCGGTTCGGTGCGCCTCCTGCCACAAGGCCCGGTCCCACCAAGCAGGACTCATCACAACATTACTAACCTCCACCCCTCGCCCACCCCCCGAGCCTCCCACATCCACTGGACCTTACACGTCTGTGTCCTGGAGGAGTCGGCACTTTTATCCATGCCCTCTACCCCTCGGCCTCGTGCCCCCAGTTTCTAAAAAGCATCTTTATCCCAGAGGCTCCTCCCAGCTTGTGTGAGATGGAAGGTTCGACATGAGCCATGCTGCTACTCCAATGGGTCAACTTTGGCTTTTTCCAGGCTGGCTTCCTTTCCTCCCCCGAAGGACCCATGCCACCAGTGTCCCAGCAAAAATCAAGATCCAAAGCCACTGAGCCACAATGGCAGTTGGGGTCATGGCTTGGTTCCAAGCTCTAACAGAGCAGAACAGAAGGTGGAGAGACAGGTGGAAAAGGCCACTATTAGCACGTTACACTGTCTCTGGGTGGGCCCAGGAACTCGGGTGGGCCCAGTCTAATGAGCCCCCAGGAGGTGGAGAAGACAGAAGGTGGAAGAAGGACAACAGGATGCATCTTTGAGGAAAGGCAATGTCTACATTCCTTTCTGTACCTTTAAGTAGACAAGGGGGAAGCCAGGATGGCTCAGTGGGTGAAGCATTCGTCTTGTAGCCCTGGGGTCTGAGGATTGAGTCCCAGCCCCGGCCCGTGGGGACCCATATGCTGGACTGGGGTGTGCCCCCAGTTTGGTTCTCACTGAGGCAAGATCCCGGCCCAGATCCTGCCTGTGTGGCCCTGCCCCCACCTGTGGAACGAAACTATGTAGAAAACTAATGATGTGCAACTGTGGAGATTGCTCTGGGCCCTCCCCCTTCTCTCTGTCAGTCTCTTTCTCTCTCCCTGTCAAAAACAATGAAAATAAATCTTAAAAAAGAAAAAGATGAAGGATAGAGGGAAACTTGCACATGGAACTCCCGAGAGATAATCTCCCTGGCTTTTCTGTCCCTACTTCCAAGTATAGATCCAATCCTCTGTCCCTCCTAATCCAGGATATAATTTTATTAAACAGATTAAAGGTGCCTTTGACCACGTACTGCCTGCTGCACCTCCAGAACCAGTTTTGCAAGGGTCTGTGTTCATTTTAATTCAATTAGCAAACTTAAAATTGCTCTAATTTCTGATTCTTGAAAACAAAAGGGAAACCGATACAATATTTTATGGTGGGTTCGTGAACTGTGGTGCCCTTTGTCCCTACAGCAGTGATCTTAAAAAGCAAGCCTGCGGAGGCTGGTGGTCAGGCATGTTTCAGAAACAAATTCTGTCATTGGGTGGGAAGCTGGAGGGGTGACTTAAAAAGGTCTCCTGTAACTCTAAGCTTTTATAACACCAAGTTGCAAGGCAAGAAAAGCCATCTAACAAGAGGGGTTTTAAAGACTTGACAACATGTTTTACCCAGAGCACAGAGAACCCAAACATTTCAAACCAGAGCTGTCCAAGAATGTGTTTGCAAACCAGACAGAATTTAAAATAAACTTCAGCTGGCAAACGATAAACCTTCCCTAAAAAGGTAATCAGATGGTGAGTGACCTAACTTTGGAAGTGGTGTTAGGAAAGATGTCTACACCTTTAAAAATGCTTGCACACTTTTAACTCCAAATGTGCCAGCTCACTTGTTATGGGGCAGGGAGGGGTCAGCAAATGGAAAGGTTAGGATGGATGGCATCTTCCTCAGCAGGCAGCTGTGGGAAAACAGCAAGAAATGGGGCAAGTGACAGCAGATCTTAAAGAGAAAGTACAACAGGCTAAGCCCGGAGGATTGTGGTACAAGAAGTGCTACAGGTGGGCAGGCTGTGGTCCCAAGACCACGTGAGCAGGAGGTCCTGGAGGTCGCAGGACCCACCTCAGTCCAGCTGCTGGTGCCCAAGGCAGGAGGTGGAGGGTTGGCTTACCTTCCTCCTTTCTCCCAGAAGCTGTTCCATACTTTTAAGACACCACATTTAAAAAAAGATCTTATTCTTATTCCTTTGG
>PVKE010009244.1:0-45345 GCA_004027555.1 Craseonycteris thonglongyai | reverse complement strand
GAGGAGGACCACTGATATGGGCAGTGCTGACTGTCATGGCCCCTTAAAGCTTCTGTTGGTTCTTTAGGACCCCAGAATAAGCCCCAACTCCTTAACAAGGTTTGTTTGTTTTTAAATTATTATTATTAAAGAGTGATTTTTTATTGTTTTTTGACAGAGAGAAAGAGACAGAGAGAAGGGGGAGGGCCCAGAGCAGTCTTCATAGTTGACAGCATTAGTTTTCCATATAGTTTCACTCCACAGGTGGGCACAGGGCTGTGCAGGGCAGGAACTGGGCCAGGAGCTTCCCACATAGGCCCCGGCAAGAACTGAACGGGGGGCACACCCCAGTTCAGCATGTGGGTCCACATGGGCTGGGGCCGGGATTCGATCCTCAGGCTCTGGGGCTGCAAAGTGAGCGCTTAACCCTCTGAGCCATCCCAGCTTCCCTCAACTCCTTAACAAGATTCTAGTGCCCCCGTAAGCTGGTCTCAGCCTCTCCGTCCAGCTTTGGCTCCCAAAATCCTCCCCTTACTGTCTCCCACGGAGCCATGAGGATGTCTTTCACTACACGGAGGAGGCAACATAGCTATGAGATGTACAATTCCTCTTTCTAGAATATTCTCCACCAAACCATCCCTGTCGGTTAACTCCTTGAACAAATATTTAGGGAACATTTCCTGTGTTAGGTACCCTTCTGAGGACAGGCGTCATGGAACTTACCTTCCAAATTTCAGGGTACAATCATCCCCCCAAAGGTGGTTCCCCTGGCCTCTACAAGAGGTGAATCCTGGACTCTGTCCCCAGAGCCACCTGCACACCCCTGTAGCCAGCTAACTTACTGTCTTCTTTTCCTATTTGCCTGTGAGGGCAGGGCCTGTGTATTTTTGCCACTTGCATCCTCTCATACTAACCCGCTAACTGGCACACAGAGGTGCTCCATGAATCCTCTTGAATAGAACAAAGGGTTCCAAAGGCAGGCAGGGACACGGCTGAGATATGCAGAATTAGTGATGTGACAATGGGATTCTGCTGGCTCTCATCACAGACATGAGAGAACAACTTTTACCTTTGACTCTTATTTCTTTGATCTAAACTTCCAAAGCTAGTATCAGGGCCTACAGTGTGTACCCTCAGGAGACAAGAAATCTAAACTGGCATCCGCAGTATAATTTCTATCTGCCCAGATCTGACTGGGATGCAGGCCTGGCTCTCTCTTCTAGAGAAAGCTGCAGAGAGACTGAGAGGCTGGAGTTGGGTGTGGCTTTTAGGGGTCTGGGGTCCTAGGTGAGAGGAAGGAGAAGATGGTTTCAGATGTGCATGTGACAGGCTAGTCCTATGGGAGGGGGCTGAGGCTAAGACAGGAGCACATGTACCAAGATAGAAATTCAAGAATTTTCAAAATGAAATTTTATTTAGATTTAGCAGAACATAAATGTTCATTCTAGATTGATGAATTTAGACAGTTAATGAAAGAGATGTTCCCTTTCTCTACAGGTGGCTATAGTGTCAGGAAAGATGGAAACCCAAGGGAATTTATTCTGGTCATTAGAGACCACAGGAGCTGACTTTCAGAGCCTCTCACCTTTGCTGCTTAGTAGCTAAAGGGAATCATGAAATCACAGGATTAGGGCTTTGGGGAATGTCCTTTGACTCTCAGGTCACCTTTTTCAATGAGTTTCTAAGGTAGATAATGCAGACAGTATTGATCCCGGGTCGGCTAGGGAATGAGCTAAGCTCCAAGAGCTGAAGTGATCTTCCCCAGGTCACACAAACACTCCTGACTTCCAGCTCCCTGTGGTTTCCGTTAGATGCTCATGCCATGGCATGAAAACCACTATGAGGTCAGGGAGATAGCTCGGTAACCTTCAGCTCTGAGCAAAATTGATTCTGACGGCAACTGACACACACACAGCCGGATAGAGCCCAGCAGTAAGGTGAGCAAAAGGTCACACGAGTCAGGACCAAGGCTGTGCCTCTTCGGGGTTCAGGAAAACTTCGGATAAATTCCTTTTTCAATAACAACTTCCCTTATGTAAACGAACCAAAAGAAAGCCAACCCAAGTTTCTGCATATTTGAATTGTTTTTGTATTATTTTAGCCGGTCTTAGAGTGCTGGTGAGTCAGAAGCAATTTCAGGAAATGCTGCCCATATCACCAGCTGGAATCCAGGTTCTTATTCTCCGAGAGCCTTCAGACCCAAGTCCATGTGTTTGTGTGACACACAGACACGCACACACTAGCCTTCACACATGCCTACACTCACTTTCACAAGCTGGCATGCTCACATGTACTCACACATAAATCTCAGATAATGCACAGAGCTTCTCACTCACCCTCACACACACAAATTCATATCACACTCGGACACTCCCATATACAAACACACATTCACGTGCATACATACACTCTCACAAACACCCATCAGACGTGCACACACACACTAGTTTCTTGCCAAGTCTTCCTGATGCTAAATTTAAGCATGGTGTGCTCTGCACAAAATACACTGATTATTTAGATATTTCCAAATGCCCACATGTTTTGCTTGCTTGGTGGACATCAGAACCTTTGGCTGAGGCAAGCTCTTCTCTGCAGCTGCCTCTCTCTGGGGATGTGTGAATCAGTTCTTCCTAATCATCCCTTCCCACCGAAGCAGAGCAGTAGGGAAACAAAGATGATTGTCTCTATCTCCATTGCAAAAGATAGCTGTTAGAAAGCTGATTCCCAGCACTTGGGGACCAGGACTTTGCAAAGTGAAAACTCCAACCCCCTCCCTCCTCTCAGGCTGGCTTATCTGCCCTCTTTTGCATAATTTCTCAACAAAGGTCCGGAAGCCCTCACACCTTCTAACCTTTCCAAAAGGGTACACTGCAGGTCACATCAAACTTCCTCAGGGACTTTCGATCCTTGCAGAGTGCAGGGAGGCCAGGACACAACGATGGCTCTCTGTCTGTGGGAACAAGGTACTCTTCTGTAAAATGTGATAGAACGTACTACACTCTTGGCTTTTACACAAAGCCAATATTTATTCTTATCTATTTGTGTTTGTCCAGTGTTTTTATTTATTTGGATCTATTTCCTTTTGGCGTCTCTCTGCCTCAGTTTTTTCTCTCTCAGATTGTAAACACAGAGAAGAGGGAGACTGTCTCTGTGCAATGATTTCCCAGAAATTAAGCCCTCAGTTAGGTCTTTTGGATGAGGGTGGTAATGATGGAAGATTCTAACAACGAGCCTCTTCTTGTTTACACACTCGTAAAGGTGATTTTTATTTCACAAGCAGGTCATTGATTTGCTTTTGTGCACTTTGTCTCTCAGTGCTAGTTCAGACACAAGTAACAAGGTGACATGTCAGTGTGGACAGCACGCAGCTTTTTCTTATGATTGTTTATACCAGATTTAGCACAAAGAAGGCTCATTGGCTGAGAGGAGAGAGAAGAGAAGCCCAATCTGTTAAAAAGGTCTCTGTCTTCCAAGCAGGGGCTAAGGACTGGAAGCAGATGAAGAGTTTTCTGAGACTTAGTGACAGGAGGCATCCCCGCTGCAGGGTGAGGTTATGGGGTAAATTACTGAAAGATGGTTCAATGTGATCTTCATTCACCACTAGGTAGACTACCTAGCATGCAGTAGACCATCAATAAATGTGTGGGATGGGTGAACGCATCCTTCCTTTCACTGTCACCTGTGAAAATATTTCTCAGATATGCTCATATGTCTCACTGGTACGTAGCAGTCATGTCTTCCTGATGATAAGTTTCATAAATAAGTACAATAGCCTCACTTCTGCTACAATCTCCCTGTCATGCTGTCTTTGGGAGCATGTGACAAAAATCCCTTCAGAAAAGCAAAGACGGGGAAAGCTGGGATGGCTCAGCAGGTAAAGCACTTGCTTTGCAGCCCCGGGGACTGAGGATCGAATCCCGGTCCAGCCCATGTGGACCCACATGCTGAGCTGGGGTGTGCCCCCACTTCAGTTCTTGCCGGGACCTATGTGGGAGGCTCCTGGCCCAGTTCCTGCCCTGTGCAGCCTTGTGCCCGCCTGTGGAGCGAAACTATACAGAAAACTAATGTCAACTATGGAGACTGCTCTGGGCCCTTCCCATTCTCTCTGTCTCTCTCTGTCTCTGTTTCTCTCTGTCAAAAATCAATAAACTAAATCTTAAAAAAAAAAAAAGAAAAGCAAAGACTTTTTCTTTCTTACCCCCAAACACCGTGACTCTGAATGCAGCTTTCTACTATGGGGAGTTCCAGCGTTGTTTCTCATAGCCTCGGTTTGGGCTTCCAACAGCACACATCTGCCATCTATTACATTGGCAGGTCCTATCAGGCAGGGCTCAGAGACACTCTGCATTGTTTACCCTAAACCCCATGTGGCTACTGTAAATATGTGCTAATAAATATCATAGTCAAGAGCGTCCCAGCAATTTCCCACCAAAAGACCTGCTGGAGGCACATGAGCACGTGTATTATGGGTGCCTGGGGATACACTCGCCTCCAAGATTGTATTCTGTTTAAATGAATGTAAATGTTGCATTCTCCACTATCAAATGTGTGGCTATGAAAGCGGTTTAAATTTTAAATGACTGATTAAAATTACTGAACTGGTTCAAATCCCCCAACCTAGAGTAAATCTGGCTCTCTAAGGATGGGCGCCATGGTGGCCTGTGGCATTTAGTGCTTCTTCCTTGAGGACATGGTTTCGAGTGTGAGAATTCATGGAAAAGCAGTCCCAGTGGGCAGGAAGCATGGAGGGAGGAGATGCCAGGAACCGTTTATGTAGACCATATGGTGGAGGGAGTCTAAGGACACCCAGATACCGAGGCTGATCGCACATGATGATATTGAGAAGTTAGGAGACCTCCTGCGGTTAGCAGGCACTGTGCTTAGGAATAGCCAAAACATGGACTCTCCTTTACTAAAGGCAGGGTGGGGAAGTGTCATGATACCCACAGATGTGGGGTGTGCATCAGCAATCTGTGACCAGGCAAAACTAAATGTTGACTACTTGAAGAAAGTAGGTGCCAGTCCTATTGTGTACAGTGGGTAAAATAATACTTATAGGATTATTTTAGATTTAATTGAAAGTGCATGTAAGTGAGCTAAGCCTATATTAAATACTAAATAAATGGAAATCATAATTATAATCATTATTACTCCATGAATACTCATCATTACAACCCCTACAAATACTCAGAAGAAAATTGCCCTAGTAGAATTTGTTGTGTTCATAGGTAAGAAATACATTACTTTTTCAGAAGAAGAAAAAAAAACAACTCAGCAAGCTGAGTTTATATAACATAAAAGACAGATTTCCATTTTGAGCAGAAATCTTTGGGGAAAGAATGAAAGGGAAGGAAAAATGGTAGAAAATGCCATTGTGAAGTGGCATGAAAACGTCCCATAACTAGTTTCATCAATGGAAAAATAATCCATCCAAAAACCATTGTTTTACGGATACAATGGATATTTGTCAGGCACTTTGTAAACATTTTCTCGTTCAATCGCAAAACCCAACAAGGGAGCCACTACGATTGAGAACTGTTCAGAGCCCATTGGAATCACTGCCATTATCAACCACAGTGTTCCCCAGGCTTAACATGAGCACATGGGGCTGGGACCCAAACCAATAAAGGAATGCCTGACTCCATGGTGTTTCTACCCCAATTCAGAGCAAAGAACCTTAGACGAACTACTTCCCTGTCCCACCTCCTGTTACAGTCCAGGAGGGGGGTTAGCAGAGGAATTAAGTGACTGGCCTGTGGGTCATACTTGGCCTGTGGTCAATGGCAGCTCAGACACTTGGGAACAGCATGACCCTGACGGGCTACACCATTGCTCTGAGCCTCGGCTAAAGAAGGATGATGAGTGCCTTCCATGTGAGGTTTCTTTTTTATGTAACAACATCAAACTAGATGGTTGACACATAATAAGCATGAACATTTCAAAAAGGATAATTTTATGAGAATCTGCATGTATCTAGCACCACTTTCTGCAGCATCAGGTCCTACAGTGAGCTCTCAGATCCAATAAAGCAGTGCCACAAATTATCTTCTTGACTTCGGACTACCAGCAAAGAGTGGATCAGAACTCATTTCTGGGTGGCTCTAGCTGACTCTGATTTTAATTGCCTTCGAGTAGACACCTCTCGGGTTAAAGAGTTGCCTAAGGTCTTCCACAATTCAGGGCCAGATATTGTTATGAAAGCCAGGTGGTCGATTATACAATTATTTGCTCACATTCTCCTTGCCCATGGCAATGTGGAAGCTGGAAGTATCAGGCAGGAAACCAGAAGATTTTAACAAGGTGTGACCCTCATGGTGACATTTCCTGTTTGTTCTAAATGAGGAATTTTAGAGCCATTCACTTATTAGGGGCTTTCAGAAATGGAGAGATCCCCTTGGGTAGCCCTGGCACTGTTCTATAGCTCACTTCCCCTTGCTCCACCACTTACCATGTTTTTATTCCAGGTCGGGTTTCTGTGTTTGTTTCCCCACGTGCCATCTAAACAGTCAACACCCACACGTGATCTTCAGAGGAAAGCAGGGAAAACAAAGGAAGATTGGATGGGTTCAAGGAACAAAAAGAAAGCCAAACAGAGACATATGGAGCTCATCATGGAAGAAGCAAAACTCCCCAAGCCATGTAAATGTGTGTGAGTGTTGAGGGCACATCTGAAGCAACTGTTTTTCTATGAGCCTTGCAAATTATTTTGTGGTTTCTGCAGAGTTCCTTTTGGGTGATGGCTTTTAAGCACCACCTAAGCCCATCCCAGCTCAGCTCTTGGAAAGCAATGTGCAGAGATATTTGTGCACACTGAAAGAACATCACTTCACGCAAGATCCAGCCAAGAAATGAACGCAGGGACAATTCTCATGCGTGGACAAATGTCCATTGTGACAGAGTCTGCACTGCATGGATCAGCTGGAAATTTGGGGGGGAAATGGTCAAATAGTTAACCTTATTTGACAAAAGAGTGATTGGAGTTCATTTTTCTCTTTGTAACATCACATAGATATAGATTTAGTCAAAGGTTTTTACGGAGTTACTTCAAGTCACAAAATACTGTCTGCCTTGCAGTACCTGCCCTCCAGGCAGAGGTTGTAAGAAAGGGGTTGCAAGTTGAGTGCACATTCGCCACACAGACAGCCAGAGACCACGCTGTAATTACAAGCGTGTGTTGGGGGCGACCTGAGGGAGTGACTGGTGGGCACCTTCTGTCTCCTTTCACATTTAAGGATCAATCAAAAGTAACAAGAGAGGGAACACTGGCCAACAAATGCATCTACACCCAACATTTTTCCTTTGAAGCCAGAATTCTTCTGACCTCAGGAGTCACTGATTTGCCATCAAACCCCAGAGGTGTCACGGAAGGGTCAGCAGAGATGGCTCCAGGGGGAATGTTTCTTTCTTGGCAAATGTATCAAGACTGGGAAACTGAAACAACCCTAGAACGTGAGGAGGTCTTGTGTGTTCCCCTTTCACCTGGTTCGCCTTTGAAAATAAATCTATAGCAGACATGAAATAGGTTGGCAGGTTGGGGGAGGAAAGAGATGGGTGAGCCTGTGTTTCATCCCTTGGAACTGATTTTAAGCACTTCTTAGCTAATACTAAGGCTAAATCAGAACCATTTTCTAGTGTAACTGTAAGTGGACAGAATATTCTATCAGGGTTTTGAAACTAGTTTAGAGATCCACATCATTATAACACAGCAACATTTGGCCAGAAGGAAAAACACAGAACGATGAAGTTGAAAGTGGTCACGTAATGGATTGTGAAAAGAAAAACAGGTGAGACAAGAACACTGAGATGTGTGCTAGCAGGAACAGTGTCCGCAAGAAAATGTGTGGAGAGCTGAATAGGAAATCTTTGTGAGTCCAGAACTGAATTGCCTGAAGGAACTCTGCAGAAGGATTGAGGCTCAGGCTACGCATTTCCAAACCTCGAATCATAAGGTTTTGTACATAGAAAACCCAGGGCATGAAAAATAAGTCAGGGATTGACCAGACTAAGGACTTCACACTCACTTTGTTCCCAGACCATATATGAAACTAAGCCCTAAGAATTCCATTCAGTAAATCTAGAAGTGTCCACTATATGCACAAGCCTGTGACATGTGGAAAACTATGGAAGACACAGTCTCTGACTCTCAGATGCTTAAAATCGTATCTCCATCCTGACATCTTGAGTGGCTATTGCAGAATAACAGATCCTGATGGAAAACTGTGGAACAGGATTAACCTTCCAGTCTCATAACATGAGTGAATTCTTTTTGTAGCCCTACAGTTTTTACCACTCATGTGAGAAGGTTCATTTTTAAAGGCCATAGTTCCCTCCCTCCCCATCCTTCTTATGGATGTAACATCAAATTTCTAGCAGGCTGGAGAGGGCTGCAAACCCAGCTCTGAGCCAGCACAGATACTCATCCATTCAAATGAACTGGGACTGTGATCCCTGAAGAATCTGAACATGAAGAGAAGACAGTGAAAATGGCAGGCATCATGTAATATCTTCCATGAAAGCAGCTTTCCCCAAAATGTGCTCCGCAGATATTTAAGGAACACTCTATAATCAAATAAATTTGGTAAACAGGGTTAAATTGAGTTAAACGTTTTCTCAAGTGTCTGTTTTGAATTGTTAATGAATATTGTGACTCTCCAAGCAGGGAACATAGCATTTCTTTTGGAAATCTCATTTGACCACAAAGCCCTTTTTCTAATAAAAATGGCTTTCAAGGATGAGTGCTCCATGGGACACATCTTGGGGAATTGGGCATTGGGGGCCTGCATCCCAGAATACGTTCTCCTGTGGACTTCATGCAGACTTCCTGCAGAGTTCATCCACAGGAGAGCGATCCCTGATGAGCCAGGCCCCTAGTAACCCACTGCTAGTATGAGAAGGTTTCCTTCTTATGAAAATGTCCATGACTAGCATTTATTGTATTTTCTCCAAATGCTTTCCCTGTGGTCACAAGACTTACCTTCCACCCAGATCTCTTATTTGGGTGTGATGAGGAAGCAGAGTTCAATCTCTTGGGTTCCAGCCCCAGTTCCACGTGGGCAGGTGACTTTGTCACATTCAGCTGGGGAGCCCCCTGGGAACACTTCATCTTTTCCCTTCGAGAGCAATGATGGGGTTGAGGCCTTCCAAGGGCCACTGTGCACAGAGGACAACATGATCCTGAGTCCCAGGCTGCGGCACCCCCAATTCTCAAGCAGAGCCTGGGCTCCATGAGAGACTGGGGTAGAGACCACTGGTGATTCAGCACCGCCTGTCACCACCCCTGAACAAACAACTCCAGCACTGTCTTGCAGACAGTGGGTCAGCATCTTCTGTGCATGAGACAGCACATGGGGCTTAGTCAGCCTCCGTCCCTCCTGCTGGAGACCCGGCGGTGGCGGGAAGGAGGGAGGCACGCTTCTGGCAGGGAGCCGTGGCTCCTCCCCAGCTGGCCGCTTGGGCACATCTATCTTTAGTGAGGACTTTGCCAATTTGAGAAATGCAGAATCAGGTCCCAAAGAATCAGATGGGTTGACTCCTGGTTTCTATCATGATCTTGGAGACATGAAGCCCCGAAACCACAAGCCATCTGTTTTTAAGTTTGCTTGTTTAAAGCAGTACCTTTACTGAACGCTAAGTGAGAAGAAAAGACAACAGGGTGAATCATCTGGAAGCCAGATATCTGAGAGTGGCCCGAGCTTCAGTACAGATGTCCTCTAGGTGGAAAAGGTGATCCACAGGTAAAAGAGACGCTCCCCCAGGGGTCGGGGCAGCTGCACAAACACACCCTGAGCCCCTCCTGGGAGCTCAGAGAGCCTCGTGAAGGTAAATGGATGAAGTCATGCTGGCAAGCCTGTGTCACCCTCAAGTCATTAGGCCCCTTGCCCAGCCACCTCGCAGACCCAGCCCAGCACACCCACAGGTGTGTTGTCCTTCTCCAGCTGGCATAACAAGGCCATGCCAGTTCTGAGGCCGAACGACCCAGGACCATCCAAAACTAATACGGCCAGGCCAGAGAAGCCAAGCCAGGAAGAGGAGGGAAGGTTTTCCTCTGCAAAAGGAAAATAAATTGCAAAATGGCATTGTGTGTGTGGTTGCCCTGGAGAAGAAGGATCTGGAGAGGAGTAAAAATAGAAAGTTGTCAGAGCTCTTCCGTGAGGTTTATTTCCGCAAAGCCAGGTGGTCTCGGGGCACAGGACTGGTGTTCATCGCCACGGTGCTGGGATAAACAAGAGAAGAAACCAGCCGGAGAGCTGGCCCAGGGCTCAGACCCCCTGGGAGCTTACGAGAGGCCAGGATTACACAGTCCAGCCCTTCTGTGCAGCTTTTCTGGTCACATTACCTTATTTATGAGAGACGCGGAATGTATGAAACCCACTTTAGAGACGAGGACACTCAGGACCGAGGAGCACACATGGGGCTCCCCATTTGCCCCATCAGGCACTGGGGGCGTCAGGATACAAGCCCCTGATTCTCCTACCACAGCATTTGTGTTCTGTGTGTCCCATAATACTAGTTCAGGACACCAAAGCCTTCAGCTGAGCAAGCACACATTTCTTGCTTGTGGGGGGGTTGGTGGGGGAGGGTGGAGATCTGACTCCCCAAACCCGCAAGAAGGTGGCATCTTTCAGCTGATAACTGATGGTGCCAGAGGCTCGAGGAGAAGGAGGAGGCACGCTGGAAGGTGGGTGGGGGCAGATGGAATTACCTCCTCTCAACTAGCTTCTCCCCCCCCTCTTCATACTCTACCCCAGTGACCACAAGTCCTGCTCCTCTAAAATCCCAAGAAAGGGCTTGCGGGTGCACCCCAGTTAGGTCAACCAGAACCTGAGTACATGCACAGTCCAACTTCTATATTGAGATCATTCTGGATGGCAAATGGCTTGGAGCTAATCATCACATGCTTGGAATGTTTTGGGGTGACATTTTTTACAAGGAGAAAAACTACCCTTTGTGTTCGACGTCACTCGGCTGAGATGTTGCAAAGCTTGCCAACATTGCACGTATACACCCAGACTGGGCACTCGGTGGGGGTTCTCTGTACACTTAAGAGCTGTTCGTGTGTGGCACAGGGATGACTTTTTGTCCCCTGGGAACACAGCTCCATTTTATTTTCTCTGGGTGACCTGCCTCATCTCATGAATTGAGTCTGCTGCTCATGGCTCTAATGGCCCCTTGTATTAATAACTACCCCTTCTTTTATTTCCACCAGTCCTCTCCGTTGCCCTCCTTCTTTTGAACATTTTCTGTGCCTTTTTCATTCCTCTCTGCCTCTGTCATTCTACTTTCATGTAGACACAAATGCTGCTACATTAGTATTATTCACAACTAATTGTTTTTGGACCGCGCAGGAAACTGAGCAATCATGGTGCACTAATAGAAAGGGTTGGGGTGCTCAGCTTTCAATAGCAAACAACCCAATTTGGCCAAAGTATATTGAGCACTGAGTGCCCATGAGGGAAACAAGATATTAATAAGACAGGACTCTCAACTGCAAAGTAGTTGGGCATCGAAATGACGGAGCAGAATCTGCAGTCTCCCATGTTGCTTCCCCATCCCAAAGAGGCTTCCTCCAGTATGGAGTGCACACAGTAGGTGCTCAATACATGCTTGAGTGAAATGAACATTCTGCCCTCACTAATTCTGATTTCAGAGCCTGAATGTGTCCTAAAAGATGGGATTGTAAAAAGACATGATTGCACACAGAGAATGAGCAAAGGCTTTTAAACAATAAAGTAGTTATAAACTTTAAACAACAACAAAAATACACTGACGAGGTATCTTCAGTCTTCCTACTTCCTCTAATGCTTCACACTCTGTCAGACTGAGGCTGAGTGGGGAGAGATCCTGCCAGCAAAGGGCAAGGTGGCCTCATGAGGTCAACCTTAGCCCAGTCCCCTGGGCCACAGGCATCTGCATTTCTCCCAGTACCTGCTCATGATGAACTCATGTGAGGGCAATTAGGGAAAAGAACAGTCTATTCCATGCCTTCAGCAGAACACACCACCCCTGTTCTACACATCAGGTACCAGATGAAGGAGCCCACTAGCAGCCCACTGTTTATGCACTTCATTCTGATCCCAGGATTCAGTCCTTACTCCCTCTGCCCTGCCTCTGACTCCTGGACCATCAAGCCTGCTGTTTCTTCAACCATTGCCATTCTGGACCCCACATGCATTTCACACTTCAAGCACACCCTCCACCCCACCCCCATGGCACCCTTGCCTCATTCATATCAACAACCCTGGTTTTTCCACTTGCTCTTGGATCCCATAATCCTTACAATTCCTCTCTGTTTCCTAAAACCACCCCCTACTTTGGTGCTCTCTCTGCAAGTAATAACCTTTCTTCTCCCATGAGTGACCCAGACAAAACCAACCAAAGACAGTGGGCATAGGCAGGGCCTTATGCTTGCAGACAGCCCATCACACTTCAGTCAGGAAGAGCAAAGGCACTGGGGTGAACTGTCCAGGCTCTTAAACAGGGCTTGATAAGTGAACTATGTGAGAGGAAATAGCTTCCCCTACTCCCATCTGTTCATTCTCTCCTTTGACCCCATAGGCTCTGGGATTTCACTCAGACAACCATACTTCTAGGACCAGGAATACAGAGAAAGATACCTAAAATCGAAAAAGGAGAAAAAGTGAGTAGGCTGGACGGAGATAAGCCATAGACATGCAAACTAGTTAAGCCTTGGGTGTAGCCAAGGACGGCAAACTGGGAGGTAGGAAGGAAAAAACAATATGGGAGCAATTAAGGGAACTGAGAGATAACATTTGGGGATGTGATAGCCCCAGATTCTACTACCTTAGCCTAGGTATCTGTTTCAGGAACAGGCACCTATAGAAAAGAGGATGCTTTAAAAAGAAATTTGAAAGAAAAACCAGGGGCCCAGGTGCCTGGAGAGAAGAGCTATTCAGAGGTCTTTGTTTCAGGTCATCCGGCACAGGAGAAAGAGGAGAAAGAGGAGAAAGGAGCCCTTCTGAGTCTCAACAAGGATACTGGCATTGGGTGCACCTTCACCCAGAAATTTAAAAGACCCACATGGGAAAAATCCAGTATAGCCAAGGTATTGTTTCTCCCTTAACAATGGCCAAAGGTCTTATTGGGTCTTTGGAAGAATTTTATGTCTATGACAAATATATGTGTCCATTAAGGTGAAAGCTCCAAGTATAGAAACCAGGACCAACCTGAGCAATTGGAGATGTAGGTCTTTATTCTAGGTCTGAACTGGGTGTCATTTGGCAGGTGACCCTTCACATGCTTCCTGAGGCACCTCTTTGGGGACAGCTACAATGTTAGGTGCCAGCGATTCAAGGATGAGTAAAACACTATTCCTGCCTCTGGGGGCCTCACCTCTTCTTTGGATCTCCTTTTTATCTGCAAGAGAAGATAACTGGAGAAAAGATAGCCAAAATATTTTCAAATTCCATTTTGATCTAGCCAAGAACGATAGCATTGGGCGGTGGGGGAGATATGTTACTAGTTTTGGTGAAGTCTTTATTTTCACTTATTCCAAAAAACAAACGAACAAAAAAAATCAAATCCATGGTGTGTGGTTTCAATCATTAGATACATAGTCATTCTTAGCAAATGATGGCTTTTAATCTTTAAAAAAAAAAAAAAAAAGAATACTAGGCATTTGGAAGTTATTACATACATCAGTTGTGACTTCCAGTCATTCCCTAAATCTGAAACAGGCTGTTATTTCATTTCATTGTCCCAATTAACATTATCAGGATGTTTCCTAGTCACACACATTTTGGGGTCTGATCAATGTTGCTTGTTAATACTATTTACACTCAGTCTTCCTAATCAAGTCAGAATGTGTCCGCTGTTTTCCAAATTAAAATGTGAACCTCTATGTCAGACAGGGCCTGCCTACGAGGAGTTCATATCAGAGTTGGGCAAACTGATTTAGAGACCAAAAAAGGGCATACAAAGATCTGAATAGAAGAAGGAAAGTCAGAGATTTATGACTCAGTATGTGCTTTGAAGGGCAGGCAGACCATCCGTCTTCTAGTAGCTCAACGTAAGCCAAAGCAATGCATGTTGCGAAATGGAATTGGCAAGGCAAGAACTCACAGGGATTTGTAAACCTGTGATATAGGTTTATGGAAATAAGAAATAGTGGTTTCTCATCTTAGTCTTCATGGCTGAAGACGATTATGTAAAACATAGAGGCCACAGAGAAAGATAAATCTCTGAAAACCTGGAAAGGAAGGTGGTTAGAGCGAAAATTAAGAGCACTGGCTATGTCTTCCTAGAGACCTGGGTTTGAATCCATCTCTACTACCTACTTGACATGTTAACGTAGGCAAGTTATAAACTTTCTAAGCCTTTCTTTTCCTATTAACATTTCATAGGATTGTTGTGACTATTAATTAAGCTACAATATAAAATGTGTAGCCCACAGCCTCAAAGTAGTAAAACCTCAATACATGATGGTGATTATCTACAAGATTGCCCTTGATAACGCATTTTATCATGGATTATGTGCATTTATACACATGCATATATGTGAAATACATTTATTTGTGTTTAAAGTCTTAAAAACCTTTGTCAAAGATATGTCAACACTAAACAACAAAGTCTAAAATCTGTTCATGCAATAAGATGTTTCCTAATTTATAACAATGGCTTTTCTAAACAGTGAGTACAACTTTTAATGTTTAAAGCTGTGACTTTCTCTTTAAGCACTTTTTAGCTGCATCTCATAATTTTTATATGTTGTCTTTTCCAGTTCATTGAGTTCAAAATATTTTTTAATTTTCCTTGCGATTTTTTTCTTTGATCTGGGTTATTTAGAAACGTGTTAATCTCCAGATATGTGAGGATTTCTCAAATTTCCGTTGTTGCTTTCTAATTTAATTTTACTGTGGTTGGAGAACATACTTTGAATAACTTTAATCCTTTTACAATTAGGAAAATTTATTTTAAGGCCTATCATATGGCCTATCCTGGAAAGTGTTCTACATGCACTTGAAAGAATGTGTTTTGCTGCTATTGGGTAAGATATTCTGTAAATGCCAATTAGATTATGTTGATTAATAGTGTTTTTCAAATCTTCTATAGCTTTATTAATTTTCTATCTACTTGTTCTACCAATACTAAGGGTCTTGAAATTTTGAACTATGATTATTAAATAGTCTGTATCTCCTTTTAAATCTTTTAGTTTTGCATTTTTTTTTTAAGTTCCTGATGTTAGGTGCATATATATACATTTAAAATCATTATATCAGGGAAGCCACTTTGCAGCCCCGGGGTCTGAGGATCGAGTCCTGGCCCCAGCCTGTGCGGACCCATATGCTGAAATGGGGTGTGCTTCCCATGTGGGGGGCCTCCAGTTCGGCACCCAGCTTGTGGGATATACTTCCCATACAGGAGGCCCCCAGCCCAGTTCCCGCCCTGTGCGGCCCCTGGCCCACCTGTGTAGAATGAAACTATGTGGAAAACTAATGATATACAACTATGGAGATTGCTCGGGGCCCTCTCCCTTCTCTCTGTCTCTTTTTGTCTCTGTCTCTCTCTGTCAAAAATAATAAAAATAAATCTTTTAATAAATAAATAAAATTATTATATCTTCCTCATGTATTAACATTTTTATCAGTATGAAATGTCCCTGCTTATTGCTACTAATATATATTTTCTAAAAATCTACTGTGTTTGATGTTAATACAGCCACTCCAGCTCTGCTTTGTTTGCTATTGTACGATGTTTCAATTCTTTTACTTTCAATGCAGTTGTATATTTGAATTTGAAGTCTGTCTCTACTAGTCAGTACATAGTCTTTCTTTTATATCCAATCTGATAATCTCGGGGTTTTCATTGAAGTGTTTAGTCTATTTAATGTGATTATTGAGATAATTGAATTTGTGTCTGTCATTTTGCTAATTGTCTTCAAAATGGCTCATATTCTTTCTTTACTGCTAAACAAATACATTTCAGCATATCATTTTTTAAATTAATTAATTAATAAAAGTTTCATACCCTCTTGGCAGTTTTCTACATTAGAATCAAATTATGGGTGGGAGTTCATCATATTTTTATAGAATGGTTATAATAAGTTCAATGTAGAAAGACTATGTCATAATGTGTTAAGTGTAACATACTTAGAGTAAAATGTATAAATAATAAGTGTATATTTTGGTGAATTTTGTGACAACTACACACCAATGTCACCAGTGTTCTAACTGTGCCACCACCCACCCAGAAGCAACCACTGTTCTCATTGGATGCCAGAACAAAGTCCAACCCTATCAAAAGGAATATAACATAATTCAGGACTAGACAATGTAAAATTTCACAATGTGTAGCAACAAATAAAAAGTTATCAGGCATACAAAAAAAAAAAAAATAGAAATAGGTGGCCCATAACCAGAAGGTCAATAAATAGATGCAGAATCAGAAATGGCAGAAAAGGGAAAACATAGGTGTGATAAGGAACAGAAAGATAGGATTTTTCTATTTTTTATTTTTAAAGACTAAAACAGAACTTCTAAAGATACAAATTATATTATTTGAAACAAATATGTATATGTATATATGATGGATTAACAACTGATTTGATGCCATAGAAGAACAGATCAGGGATTTTAAATACATAGTCATAGAAAATATCCAAATTTAGTACAAAGAAAAAAAAGACTGACAACTTAAAATAATATATAGTACTTGTGGAATAATGTCAAAATAAAGTCCCAGCAAGAGAGAAGGGATAGATATAAAGAAATAATATGGGGGATGCCAGGATAGCTTGGGGGTTGAGCGTTTGTCTTGCAATTACAAGTCTCAGGATTTAATTCCCAGCCCCAGCCCATACAACCCCATATGCTGAACTGCAGAGCAACTGGTAACCCCTATGATGGCTGGGCCGTGAAGGTTCAAAATATGTGGAATGCAGTCAAAGCAGTACTTAGAGTGACATTTATAACTTTATATGCTTGTGTTTGAATAACAAAGGTCTCAAATCAATTATTTAAGTTTCTACCTTAAGAAACTACAAATTTGCCAAGAAATTAAGCACAAAGCCTATATGAAAATTATATTGAGATAACTTCAACAAAATTTATCTTATTCTTTGTATATTTTGCCCTGATGGTTTATCTTAAATTGTTCTTTGCTCTTGCTTTTCTTTTCTTCATAGCTATAGATTTTGTTATACATAAAAGCATACTGAGGAAAGCATATAACTATAAACAAGAGCATACAGAAATATTTCCTGAATTTTATGGTGCAAATTGAGGCAATGAATAATCATATATTAAACCTTTACCATCCACCAGCCCTTGTACACATGTTGCTTCATTTAATACCAAGGATATAAGTGATCCTTAGGGAATTTTGATGGTTTAATTTATGATCACCAGAAGCTGCCATTTAAACATCCACTCCCTGCAGAACTGTTAAATTATTTTATTTTCTCAGTAATGGATAATATGAATACTTGTTTCCATCACACAAGAAACCATTATGAAAAAGCCTCTCATAACTCTTGGGTTGTAAGAGATCCACTTGCTTTAATGAATTATGAAATCCAGCAGAATCAGTTTAGAAAATAGCAAATATGTCTAGAGCAGCAATGGAATTTATGTCAATCTATCACTTTTCGCAAAACCCAAACTCAGCTACTACATAATATTACAAGTGAAAAGAGGGGAGGTGAAAGGCATGAAAAGCAAAGAGACTCTTGCGCCCCTGATATTAGGCGTCAACATTTCTTCCAACCTGTCCCAAGGTGGCTCCTCATCTCCAGCTTATTTGTACTCATCTCTGGTGAACCTTCTGACTTTGGGACTCTAGTTTCCCCTTCTTTGGTTCTATTGGGGGCACCACTGACTGGTTTCAATTGTAACCTCCTAGAGAACAGGGTGGGTGCTCACCCCAACATTAATAAATGTCACATGAATACAGAGGAGCTACTTGTTTACTTATGAACTGATTAGAAGTTGTCACTACAGTCAGGGCTCTTTTTCTGAATTAAAGCTAAGTTTAAGAATTATTTGGAGGAGGGGGTGGAATGCCAGGATAGCTTAACTGTTAAGCGCTTGCCCCTCAATCATGAGGTCTGGAGTTAAATATCAGGCCAATCAATGTCACCCCAATAAATTTAACAATAAAAAAATATATATATATCCGGCCCCAGCCCGTGCAAACCTATATGCTTAACTACAGCATAACTGGTAACTGCTGCGATGGCTTGGCAGCAAAGTTTCTCACTTCTCATAATGGAGGCCCCTGGTTTGCTTCCCACCCCACATGGCCCCACATGCACCTGTGTGGAATGAAACCATGTCTCAACTATTGATGTACAACTATGGAGACTGCTCTCAGCCCTCCCCGCCTCTCTCTCTCTCTCTTTCTCACCTTCTCTCAAACAATAAAATAAAATCTTTTTTAAAAATTATTTTTTCATAGGCCCATCTTGAATTATGGGGCTGTAATTCCATCTTGAAGGCTATTCAAGTGGGTCATGCTTCGCTTCTTGTGGTTTATGACTTCAACCCAGGCCCTCGATGGAATTATAAGCAATAGTCACAGAGACTGCTATTTATCATCTGTTTATTTTACAGCCCAGCATCTAATATACTTTGGTTTTATGCTTATGGAGAACACAAGAAGGGAGGAGGAGGTGGAAGAAGATAAAATTGTTGAACCAAAACTACAGCCCAGGTTACTCAACTCTAAAAACTGGAGATAAAAACTGAAAGTCAGACACGAGTCCAGACTGTTATCTCCATGTCAACAAACACCTGGAAGTATCTTCTATTTGTTACTGTGGAAAGAAAATGTCCAGATGATTGTTTTGTGTCTTTTCTCAGCTGAGCATGACTGCAGCAGAGCTCAGAGAGGCAGCCATTATCTCTTCCTGACCCGCTTCTGTTCACTCTGCGCCAATAGCAAGCTCTCTGGCAGGAGACTTTGAACAGCTGGGTCAGAGATCAGGCGAGGTCATTGCACACTCAAGCCTTGGGCTTTGCCTGCTGGTCCCTGCAGTGTGCTAGGCAGGAAGCTCCTTGATCTCTCCACACTGTCACCAGGCTCTGCAGCACAGTTGGCGTGGAGCCTTTGCAAACATTCTAATTTGATGCATAATTAATATAGCAGTGATTCAAGGCATAGAGGCTTCTGGGACTAATTAATGACCTGAATCTCCATGGTAGCCTGCATTCCATTCTTATCAGTGCTGGGAAGAACTGCACTCTTAGAAATAATCGGTCTCCCGTTTATTACTATGTCACAGCCAAAAGGCAAAGATCATCTTTCCATCCAGTGTACAAAAATTCCATGAGTGTGCAATCACTTCCACAGGGACTGAACTTCCCCTGGAAGAGCCTCACTGAATTAGTCCCTCATGAACTTTTCAGTTTCCATTTGGGCCTGGGGAGATCTTACTGCAGGTGAAGAAATAAAGACAGTCAGCGAGGGCTCACTGACCATCCACAGAGGGGAGAGCATTATTCTGGGCATTGAAGCTAGTCTGAAGGAGAATAAAAGCCTCTGCTCACTTTCCAAAGGCCTTGTAGGACAATAATGAAACACACCGTGATATGGATGAATAACTTGGGTACTCTTGTTCCTAATATGGTTCCCCTCTGTGTCTGGGGATGCATGGCTCCAAGTCACACACAGGGGACCTGTTCCAAGTCAGAGTGAGTTCACCCCAGGAAGAAAGGTGGCATCATAGCAGTCTGATCTGCCTTCGCTCCAACTCCTGTTGCTCTTCAGCTCCATCAAAAATCATTCTATTTACAAGCTCACTCAGGCCCAGCAAGATCTACACTAGTATCAGCAAAGGGTAGATATGGAATGTGAGCCCAAGTCATCTCAACCATTCATTTAATTCACATAGGTATGGTCCAGGGCTACCTCCATGCCATAGTGATAGATTTGAATCATTGTGACAAGGACCACATGACCCACAAATTCTAAAATATCTACTATTTGGCCCTTTCCAGTAAAGCTTTGCTGACCTCTGAGCTAGATGATCAAAAACCACCCAGTAGGTGACCTCAGATTTCATCTTAGTTTTTTAGAATTCCTTTTGGAGGCGCAGACAATAGACCACCCATGAGCAACTACTTTAACAAAATGTATGGTTTACAGTCTCTGTTCATGGTCACGTGGTGACAACATGCCTATTTATCACCTTCCCATGCAAGCTCCTTCAGACTTCACACATTTTTATTAATTTAATAAGTACTTAGGTGGTACTTATTATATATGCCAGGCACTACTCTAAGCAGTATACTTAAACTCATTTCTCCCTTACAAACACCCCCATTACCCTCATTTCACAGATGAGGAAACTAAGGTACAGAAGGGTTAAATTGCCCAGGGTTACATAACTAGTAAGTGACAGAACCAGGATTTACATCCAGACAGCCTTGCTCTTCAGTCTGTGCCCTTAACTATATCAATAAGTCTCTTCTACGTGATATCCCTGGAGGATATAGGGGAGTCACCCTGGTTAGCTAGCTACCTGCACATGGGAAAAGCTCTTAGAATTTTTAATTTAAAACACATATAAATATTGCATGACTATATTTATTTTATATCTTTCAGTACCTAGGAGCACACTACCTATACCCTCTGGGATGTGGGCATTCCCATTTTGAGAGGCATGGGCCTAGTTGGGTTTTGATTGTTGTTGTTGTTGTTATTTTTGCATTAGATAAGCCTTTACTATACCTGATTTTGCCACTGTAATATTCATTTATGTGATCAAGTCTAATTGTTTTAAAATTTTTATATCTAATCAAAAAAACACTTTTTCACAGAGAATTGGAGGCAAAACATGTAACACAAGTGACCAGTCAAGGAAGCCTCTAAGTTTCTTCACTGGAATACTAAGGGTCCTTGAAAATCCCTGTAGTTATCCAACCTTCCACAGCAACCCAGACCAAGCCTGCTTCCCTTCCTACCTCACAGACCTTTAAATGTGCTACAATCCTGATCACATCTCGTCTTACATACATCTCTTATCCAGACAAAAGAAAGCTCATGGAATGAGTTCTAACTTTCTCCTGTGTACCCTGATTAAGATAGATGCCCAGAACTAGAAAACACATTTCAGGATTGGGGCTCTCCATAAAGACGCTAGTGAGAAACATTCACTTCTCAGATCTGGATATTCTATAAAAAGGGTTTGGGGAGGATTGTATTTTCCAAAGATGGATGCAACAATACCTCTTTTCCCATTTTTTCTAGAACTTTGCCGCCCTCCCATTAAATGGTGGAGTCTAATTCTTCCCTTGAATCTGTGTGGGCTTGTGCCTCATTTGTAACCAATAGAATGTCAAGGAAGTAACATTGCATGGCTTCGGAGCCACAGACAAACGATGTAGCTTCCACCTGTGAGTGGGAACACTGTGCCAAAGCACTGAGCCACCATTCGAGTGATACAACTACTCCAAGGCCTCCATATTGTGAGGAAGCACAAACTAGTCCATACAGAGAGACCACAATGCCAGCCCCTGAGACAAAATGCAGAGAGAAAGACGCCTGGCCAGCCTTCAGCCTCTCCAGGCCCTCCCCCTCTACTGCTCCAGTTTCAACTAACATCTGATTACAACCATATGACACACCCAGAGCCAGAATCACCCAGCCAAGCCCTTCCCAAATTCCTGACCCACAGAAACCATGAAATAATACAATTATTGTTGTTTTCAGCCCTTCCTTTTGGGGATGATTTGTTTTACAGCAGTCCATCCCCCCAGGAGGATCTTAGCACTGATCCTTAGTCTAAAGGGGGTAGGTCTAAAGTCATCTCCTCAGAGCACTCTGGCATGGTTTGTCTCTTTTTGTATGAAGAGTTAGCATCTCACCTCACCTGCAAAGAGACTTTATAAGGGGTCACAGAAAGACACTTGATACCAACACATGAGACAAAATCAATTCAATGGCTTATACTTAAAAAAATATATTTTAGTATTGTTCAAATATTATTGCAATAGCATTTTTTTATTAAAGACCCATATTGCTATGGGTTAAATTGTGTTACCCCCAAATTTGTATGTTGAAGCCCTAACCCTGAAGGTGAATATATCTGGAGATAGGGTCTGTAGGAGGCAATTAAGATTAAATAAAATTGTAACCCAATAGGACTGTGGCCTTATAAGAAGAGGAAGATCTCTCTCTCTCTCTCTCTCTCTCTCTCTCTCTCTCTCTCTCTCTCTCTCTCTCCCCTCTCTGCCATGTGAAGACACAGTAGGAAGTTGGTCCTCTGTATACTGTCACCCTAAGCTCAGATTTCTAGTCACAGAATTGTGAGAAATAAATTTCTGTTGTTTAAGCCACCTAGTCTAAGATACTTTGTTATGACAGCCTGAGCATATATAATATGATATATATAAAATATACTAGGGTTGTCTGGAAAACACCCAGCCATTGTCAATATAACGAGAACAATTATATGACTGGGTACTTTCAGGACATCCTTCATATATATAATATATATATATAAACAATAAAGATAATGTGCATCTTAAATAAATTAATTTGCAAGCATGCCCACTTTAGTCTCCAAAAATCTTGAAAAACAAAAGATTATACTAATATTCATCATATGCACTAACTAAGCTATTTAGGCTTTTCCTGTATATTTTTAGTAATGTTTTGAGAAAAATTATTGCTTTATTGTGAAACCAGTTGTGGCATAACTAGATATACCACAATTTAAATTGATTGTAAATATAACCCTAGAAGTTTAGATGGGACCTTAAAGTTCATTCAGCTAACCTACCAATCAAAGCCTGTTTTATAACATTTCTAAAGCTGGTATGGTAATGTCCAGCCTGAATCTTCATGGACTACATAAATTTTCAGTGTTCAATATATCTATTTTCATTCAATGTTGGTAAGGATTGAGTGAAATGGGCACTCGGATACATTTTTATAAATTTTTAAATTAATACAACCATTTTGGAAGAATACCTTAAGTTTCTCAAGGTATTCTTATATCTCTCAATCTATACTTAAATAATAATTTAATATACAGAGAAAGCTTCTTATACTATGATATTTGTTGTGGCAATATTTGTCATATGGAAACATTAGAAATACCATAAATGTGCAATGGTAGGGTAAATGGTATATAAATTATTATTCATGAATTAGCCTATAGAGCATAACTATATAGATGTGTGTAAAAAAAGATAAGAAAATATATAAAAGTAAATAGTGAATAAACTGAATAATAACTACAGTCTCCTGAATATTCTATTACCTCTGGGTGTCATAGTTGACAAAAGAAAGACTCAAGTTCACCTTGAAAATATGATAACTGCAGAGGCATGTGGTCATAGAGTCATGAAATCATGAAATCTAAAAATATCTCGCAATACCCCCATTTAATTGTTACATGGCTCTAATGGTTAAAGATATCTGCCTTCTTGTAACTTCTATCCATTCTTACCAGGTCAGGCAAGTGAGGTGACCAGAACAAAATTTTTATAAAGCATGACACATGTGCAAAAAATAATCTTAACGGTTTTCAGATAATAAAAGGCAGCCATAGTGCACTGGTCACTGTCATGGTTAATACCACAGATTATGAAATAATTTTTTTTAATGTTTTTTTTTTATTTTGGCACCTAAAAATATTTGCCCTTTTATTTGCACTTCTCCAAAACTGCTTTCTTCATCTGGTACATGTACTTGTGGTTTAGAACTTGGAACACTGTCCAAGATTTCTCACTGTGTGTATAAAATATCCTTTCTCATAATTGAGGGCAAATGATTATTTTCTCCCTTTTCTTGCTGACTGTTTTTCTGGGTTTCATTTTTTGCTGTTGACTAATATTTTTTCCTTGAGTTATAGCAGGTAAAAGCCAAGTGCATATATTGCCAAGTGAAGTGTGGTCAGAAGCAGCTGGGGGGAGGAGGTAGGGAATGCTTGTTCCTTAGGAAGACAACAGTGTCATAGGACTATTATCAGAATGATTCACGTGTATTTACTGTGGGAGCTGGAGCTGAAGGGAATCTGAAGGGAGAGGATGGGAGGTTGCTTGTTCATCCTGGGAACTATGAATTTGGTCCGTGTTTGATATCTGTGATGCCTTTTCACATGACTGTGCTTTGTTTTCCCCCAATATCCCATCTTTTGAGAAATGGAGGTTTCTAGCCCATCCAGGTACATCTTCAAAACTAAGCTACCCAAATTTGGGTGAGCCCATCACAAGGGAGGAGCCACAGGGCACCTGTCTTGAAACATGAAGTTCCCCAAAGAGTGGGATGTTGTATGTTTCTGGCCTGATTCTCTATCCAAGAGAAACCTCACCCTTTCCTGCCAATGTATATGAAATAATACATTGACCCAAATCAATTCAGAAAATGCTTATTATGTGAGAAGCTGTGCCGACAGAAGCAAAAACATCTCAAAAGTTCTGGGGACAGTACCAGTGAGACTCAAAGGGGAGAGCAATTCATTCTGCCTGGGAGGATCAGAGAATACTTCATGGAGGAGTAATGTTCGGGCAGGAATAATAAACAGGAATTTGACAGGTGGGACAAGCAGAGCATGTGGGATGTAGGTGATGGAAGACAAAGAAGGCATGTCATTCCACTCAGATAAACAGCGTGAGAAAGTCACAGAGGCACAAAGTGCACTACTCTTCAGAGATAAATGAGAAATCTGAAGGCTGATTAAAAGTGTTGCCTCTCTCCCCCACCCCACCAAGAGTTTTGGATTCAGCAGTTCTGGGTTGGGGGCACCCAAGAATTTACTAACAAGCTCCCAGGTGATGTGGTGCTATTGATCCAGGGGCCATATTTTGAGAACAATTGGACCCCCAAAAGTGAAGGATGTAGTGATAGATAAAATGTGGGTCCTTGAGTTGAGTTTCAGGTGTCCACTGGGCAGGCGTGTAGAAATGAGCCATGGATCATTGAAAACTTTGGGTTGGAGTTCTACAGAGAAGAGGGGCTAAAGATAAAACTTAGCATGAAAAAAAAATACAGCAAAAGCCAGAAGCTGAATAGTACCTACTTAGAGGAGAGGGAGAGGAACCCCTGATGTGGTCTGTGGGGAAGCCTAGAGTGAAAGTCACTAAATGCCCACGAGAGATTGAGGACAAGGGTGAACATGAAGAGGTTGTAGAGCACTTTAGAGGCGGGCAGAGGTCACTGGTGACTTGGATACTCCTGTCTATTTATTCCTTCAAAAATATTTGTTCTTTTTTAACATTTATTTTATTGTTTTTGACAAACACAGAGAGAGACAGGGAGAAGGAGGAGGACCCAGGGCAATCTCCATAGTTGTATGTCATCAATTTTTGACATGTTTTGTTCCACACAGGTGGGTGGGGGCCACGCAGGGTGGAAACTGGGCTGGGGGCCTCCCACATGAGAGGCACGCCCCAGTTCAGCATATGGGTCCACACAGACCAGGGCCGGGATTTGATCCCTGGTCCTTGGGTATGCAAAGCGAATGCTCAACCTGCTGAGCCATCCGGGCCTCCCCTCAAAAAAATTTCTTGAATGACAAGAGCATGCCCTACATTGTCCTAAAAGCCGAAGGCACACTGGTGAGCACAACAGAACCATCTCTGCCGCCACGGAGCTCGCAGAATGGTTTAGAAGTAAAAACCATCCTGGAATCCATCACTACAATTGTGAAAGAAAGATTAGGGAGGCACAGGCAAGAGGGACACACTGCGATAATGGCACTCAGACTTATGCTTGACAGATGTGCTGGGCAAAATGAGGCCAAGAAAGTAATGTGTGCGAAGGCCCGAGACAGGTAACACCCGGTGTGTCTCAAGAAACAATGAAAACCAGGTGACAGGGACAGAGAGACTAAATGGAAGAGCAGTTTGAGCTGAGGCTGGTGAGGTAGGCAGGACCCCAAAATGCAGGAATTTTGCTAAAAACCTGATTAAAACCCTCTAGTGAGGAAATGTCTTCAGTTTGTGAGGTACTGAAGACCATCAGCCTCGTTGCTTTACACGAACACCGGCTCATTTTTAAACAAAACTGAAGTTTTGAAATTGATCATTCACCTCCTTCACCAAATTTGGCTCTGGATTGCCTTTGGATTTCTGCAACATTCAAAGCTAGCCTCAAAGGACTAAGGTTGGCCATGAATGAGGATACATATAAAAATATATTTATATGCCTGAGGCTCAGAAAGCAATTTCCAAAGAGGGTTGCTAAAGCTGTTTTGAGCATTATATAGCCTCTCGGGATGATGGATTTTTTCCAAGCGCATAACAGAACTCTATGCATCCTAATGAAAGTTCACAGCAGTAATATCGCTCTGGGTCCCCTCCCTGCATGCCTAGCACCTCTGGGGCCTGAGGGCACATGAAGCGCTGTAAGGCCTGGGCTTTTGCTCTCATTAAGCTCACGGTCTCACTGAAAAATCAATCCTGCCAAAGGGAAGAGCTTGGCAGTTCCTCCATCCTATTATTAATGTTTTTCCACAACTGCCTTCACCTGGAGTGGTGAGTATAACATAGCGATAAAGTACCTAGGAGCCACACAAACCAGGGTTTGGCTTCCCATCTCTGCCCCTCACCCGCTGGGTGACCTTGAGCAAATTGCTTAACTTCTCTGAGGTTCAGCATTCTTTTCTGCAATGATAATAAGATCTACTTTATAAGATGGTTGTGAAGCTTAAGCGGGCTGTGTAGGTGAAACACTTAGTATTTTCCCCCAAACAAAGGTCGAGCTATCATTACTGTCCTGACAGAGCAACTGGAGGCAAAGGCCAAATGCCCCAGTGGGACACAGATACTAGTGACCAGGTTAGGCCCCGCTTGCACCCTTCCTCTAACCGGAAGACGAGTACGGCTCCTGCATCTCCCAAACCACTCTCTGCTTCCATCCTGCTCCTGGCCTGCCAGGTGTGCGATGACGTGTGTTCCCTAGCCATCTGCCACTCTCACAGACACCGCTTGTCTATGTCATTTTACAAGGCAGTCACGCAGGCACAGGCTGCCCCGGTCAGTCAGCTGCTAATATAGAATTAGACTCTCACTCCTTCCCTGACAGGTCACAGACTTACTGCTTCACCTCAACCTGGCTGTCCCCTCAGACCTCTTCACACACCAGGGTGTCAGGATTTAAGGCAGCTCCTGGGGCTTCAAGCGCTACGTTCCACCTGGCAACTTCGCAAGGTCTGAATGGGTCATGTTTCAGGAAACCCCTAAGGAGGTAAATGCCAGGTTCCCATTGATACAGTAAAAGCGGGTAAAAGAAAGTGCCAAGTCGATTGGGTCACTCCAGCCCAGTCAGGGGTGGAAAGGAGCTGAGCTGGACAAGTGTTTCCATTCAGAGTGAGTCACCGGCTCAGAAATTGGCAACCCTGGACCCTGGAACAACTTGGCAAATGGAAAACTAAAGGGATTGTTCATGATGTAGGTTTGTATCCCCAGTGCCATGTTTTCAATACCACCTCCTTCCACACACCTCCTTTACGTACAGTGAACAGACGCACACATTGTCCCAACCCCCAACTTGCCCGGGAATCTGACCATGGGGCAGAATGGGGGCCCCCTGGGACACCAGCCCTCTGAGTTACCTGGGCCTTGGGGAAGGGGTACCTGAGTGAGGGTAGGCAATTACTCAGAAGAGACAACGCAAAGGCTATTTTCAGAGGTAACATTGTGACTTTCGTGCAAACATGAAATGAATACTTATCACAAAGTTGATCCAGTTCATCAGTTACGAAGGGAAACAGTAAGACATTAAAATTGATCAAATGACAATTTGAAAAGTTTGCTTCATATTGGCAATCTAAGACAGAAAGTTTAGGATGAAATCACTAAGTTAAAATCTAAATTGGTTAATGCCTCACAGGCTATTAAACCATAACCTTTGTGGCTATCTCCTACCACTCTCACAAGCCAGAAATTATTTGCATCACTACCCAACAACTCTCTATCAGCTAACCCCTCCCTGCTCTGACAGAGCTCACTGTAAAATGGCCAAGTCATTGAAGAGCCAATCAAAGGAACTCGCCAAGCACAGCTTTGAAAGAACACCCAGGTATCTCTCTGTCCATTGCCAAGTTTCCAGTAATTTTTCTCCAGCACAATTCAAGTCCTCCCTTGTCCCTTTGCCCAGCCCAGATCTCTGCTCTATCCAGACAGTTTGAGACCCTCTTTAGCACTTTTCTCTTCTAGGAACCTTCAGTTCAAACTGAATTACAGTAGACTCTCCATTAACTGGAACTCAAGCTTCTGGCAAAAAAAAAAAAATCAAAGAGGAAAAGCTGGGATGGCTCAGCAGGTTGAGCACTCGCTTTGCAGCCCTGGGGACTAAGGATCGAATCCTGGCCCCGGCCCATGCAAACCCATTTGCTGATCTGGGGTGAGCTTCCCATTTGGGAGGCCCCAGTTTGGTTCTTGCCCCCCAGGTCAGCCCCTGGCTCGAGGGGATGTGCCTCCCATGCAGGAGGCCGCCAACCCATTTCCTGCCCTGAGCAGACCCCGCCCACCAGTGTGGAATGAAACCATGTCGAAAACTGATGACATATAACTATGGAGACTGGTCTTGGCTCTCTACCTTCTCTCTGTCTCTGTCTCTGTCTCTGTCTCTCTCTCTCTCTCTCTCTCTCTCTCTCTCTCTCTCTCTCTCTGTCAAAAAAAATCTTTAAAAAAATTACAAAATAAAAATAAAAGAACAAATATACATTTACCCAGCATGAGGGTCTACGTACATTTATCCCGCATCTACCAATTCCCTTGGGTGCCGATTAGCTGAGAGTCTACTGTAATAGCTAAGTCAGCACCTCCTATGTCTTCATGCCCACAAGGCAGGAACTTGCAGGCCCTGAGACCTCAGCTGGGGGTCACAATGCCCTCTCTTAATGATACGCAGCAGAAGGACTCCAACAGCTCCACGTCGTGAGTTGCTCCCCTTCCTGGGACTGTGGTGAAGCCCCACCCACCGAGATTAAGAGCGGTTGTATTTAGTCAGGGTCCTAGGCAGACAGGACAAACAGCTTGAAACCTAAAACCAGAAGCAGCTAAAAATGACCATAGAAAAACCACAGTGCAACTCATCAAAGAGAACACTTCGGAGAGGTGTATCCATCTTATGCTAATTATTCTATGATCATTTCTGGTCCATTTTTAAAATTAATTTTAAAAGAAATACAACCACACTGATCATCACGCCTCTCACTTACTCACTCTATTCACCATGCATCTATTTGTGACCTTGTACTCTACATAGTGGTGCATACAACACACATGACACCTGCCTTTCTGAAGCTTATGAAGTGACTCTAGAAAAAGCTAATCTGCCCTTACAGAACTCACGCTTCCCCAACGATTTCATGGAAGAAGCCCTCGAGCCCCAAGTCCTTGCAGCTGTTGCTCCAAATACATCCAGTCTGTAACCAACTCTCTCCACCTCCACTCCTACCTCTGAGGTTGAGCTCTCCTCACCTCTTACCTGTGCAACTTCAATAGCCTCCCAAACGGTGTTCCTGCTTTTGTTCTCACCTCGCCACAGCCATTCTCTTCCATGCAACCAGAGGATCGTTCAAAATCTAAAGAAGATCAAGTCTCTCCATAGCCTAAAAACCCATCCACCACCTGCAGGGCCCCTCCAATCCGGTCCCTGTCTGCTATTCCACTCTCACCTGCTTTCTGTTCAGGCAACAGCACCAAATTTGCTTCTGGCTCAGGCCCTTGGCACACACTGTTCCCTGCTCCACTTATCTCAACAGCCTCCTTTCTTCCCCCCTCAGCCTCAGTAACCCCTACTCTGTCATTCTCTATCGTATCATCCCAGCATTCACCAGTGTAATGACCTAGGTCTTTAGTGATGGGTTTCCTGTCTGTCTACACTTGATTGCAAGCTCCTTGAGCGAGGGGCTACATCTGCCTGTTCACTGTGGAGTCCCCAGCACCCAAAGTGATGCTTGGCCCACAGGAAGTGCTGAATGCCTGACATGGGCTGATTTTCTATGAATAGTCACAGAAACAGAAAATACAGGAGGGAATTCATTACACTGGAAATCCAAGCATCAGAATTTTCTCTCAATGGGGAGGCCAGGATAGCTCAGCAGTTGAACACTGCCTTGTAATGACAAGATCTGGGGTTCAATTCCGGGCCCCAGCCCATGCAAAACCATACGCTGAACTGCGGCACAACTGGTAACCGCCTGGATGGCTCAGCAGCGAAGGTTCTCGCCTCCCATGTGGGAGGCCCCTGCCTCAGTTCCGCTCCACAAGGCCCCACATCCACCTGTGTGGAATGAAACCATGTCACAACTAATGATGTACAACTATGGAGACTGCTCTGGGCCCCCCCCCCCCCCCCCTCTCTCTCTCTCTTTCTCTCTTTCTCTCTCAAACAATAAAAAAATTCTTTCAATGCAGAAACTGGACAGTTAAAAGCACTGAAACAGAATTTAATCAGTTTAGAATTAGAGTGGGGCCACTGTCCTCTGAGCTGGCGGGGGAGCCTGAGAGGACAGGGACTGTCACAGGCCCCGCCTGGTGCGCATCGCTGCTTGAGAGGATTTTCAGGAACAGGGAGGTCACCTCGGCCCAGTCAATGCCTGGATTTGGGGAGGATAATTTTGCTCCTAGTTCATTACCCTGCTCCTCAGACCCTCTCTCCATGAAGCTCCTTGAGTGTAGATTCAGGACTTTATCACATGGCATTTTTTTGGTTTGGGTCGGTTTCTAACCTGTAATTTCTCATTTCTAAAAATGGAGGCTCTGGAATAGATCGCTAAATTCCCTTCAGAACCAACTTTTGATGGTTTTAAGAGAAAATGTGTTCCACCTGGAACCAAGGAGCGTCAGGTCAAGTCTTTAAAGAAAACAAGTCTAGCTTCACTGGAAGGGCATTCGAGTTGGTGAATGCCCCCTCACAGCAGGTGTGCCAGGTAATGAGGCCCTCACTCACCCAACTTGAATGTAGCCCCAAACAGCATGAGAGGATTGTGAAGCCCCTACCTGTCCCCTCCAGGGCTTGGCATTTACGTTCCTGGAACGTCTCTACTCCAAGCAGAGATACTATTAAGGAATGATTTAACGTGAGGAATGAGAAACAGTCTCCACATGCGCTTTTAACGTCCATGTGTGAGACGGAGGGGTCTTAAGTTCGGAGTCACCTAGGGTGCTTGTTACAAGGGAGTCTTTGGCTCATGTCCAGCACTCTGACTCAGTGGATCTGTATTTGCAGAGCTTCCAGGTGATTCTGAGGCAGGTTTGTGGTGGGAAACAACCCACACATGGTGTGACCTAGAGTGAAGGAGTCTGTGATCCGCAGGGACACAGCTTACAGGGGCCTGGAACCCTCTCCTCACCAGCTCCCCGTGGCTGTGTGACGTGCAGGAGATCCCAGCAGCCTCTTCGCAGGTCAGCCTCAGGCCAATGGGCACAACAATCCTGTCAGTCATCTGAAGGGCCCCTTAGAGAGGACAAGGCCACCCATGCCCAGACATATAGGGTGAGTAAACACAACCTCTGGCTTGAGCAAGTTCTTTGTCTTTAGGGCAGTGAACCCACAAGTGGTTTATCTCAAGGCTATCAAAGTTCTAGAAAGTGAAATGTGAGTTTTGGCTGTGTCTTGCTCTCCCATTAAGTTGGTCAAAAGAACTTGAATAGCAAGCTTGATTCTGCACAAAATGATACTTTCTTCGGGTCTTCTGGAAAGGCTCTGCTGCTCTAGTGTCACTTCCTGGGAGGTGATGTCAGGGATGTCAATGCTCTTTTAGCAAATCTCTTATCCACAATCACACACAAACCTCCAGAACTAAAATTTATGGAGCACTTGTTCCCAAAGTTGGAGAATTTGACGAATAGAGAATCATTAGAGTAACGTTTCCCAATGACAACCACCCCACTCTTCCTTAATGTCCAGACAATAAATAACCACAGTGACAATGATGAGCCCGGCTCCCAGGTTAGAAACCTGGAGTGGGGAAGAGGCGAGAACTCATGCAGGACTATTATTCACGGTGGGTCAGAGAAATGATCTGCCTGCTGGAACAGCCAAGTGGTCCCTCTTATACCCCAATCCCTGAAAACCCTCCCCACACTCCCCAAAGCTCACCCACCTCACAGGATCTGTCAGAGGCAAAGGGGTGAAGTTGGCCTGCAAGGAACTTGCATAAAGTTTTGAGTACGCAGAAGAGTCCATGAAGGAAAGAATCAAAGGCTCAGGGCTTTTCTCTTCATTCTGTGCCTTCACCTCCACTCTGCTATCGTGGTTTCACCATGAGCCCATAAAAAATAAGAAGCTGGGAGAATAAGAATGAGAGCACACACAAGAAGCCTCGTGCCCATCATGGCCCTTCCCACATGGGCACCAAGAGCAATACTGGGCGACAGCCAGTAGAATAGTCTAGCATTGCCATTAACTTAACAAGCGCAGTTCTTGGGCACTAGGCCCAGGCAGTCTAGCGAGTCAAAAAAGCAAGAGTCAACAAAAGAGTAATTATGCTCCCATGTCACCCAGACGTCAGCACCAGAGTAAGAGAAGCACCCGAAAAACAAGGTCAAGATCATGAGCGTTTTGGACATGGAAAAGCAAGGAAGACACACTGCTGAGATGATGCAGTGGTCAGTGATGGATGAGGGAGACTTTTTAGACCAGCAGGTTCTGGCCCTAGAGATATTTCTCAGAGCAATTAAGGCAACTGCTCTGTTGGATGGCCAAGAGGAGGCTATCAGATTTCTTTCATTTAAGCAGTAGAAGCATTATTGGCAAGATAATCCTTGACTTGACTTGCTAGGTTCCAGAAGCCCTTACTACATATCAGAGAGCCAAAATAATTAGAATTCCAGAGTCAGAAGGGACCTTACAGGTGTGGGGACCCGAGTCCATGTGCCTACAGGGAGGAGGTCACACAAACGAGAGGATTGGGCTGAAGGAGGTATAGACCCCATGCAAAGTCACCCAGCCCCACTCAGCCCTGCCACTGGCCAGCTGGTACTACCCAGAAATCAGTGCCAGGTTTCTCAGAGCTAATGGTTTTTCAACATAAGCCTCCAATTCTGATTTTTATATGAAATTTCCCAATTTTAAGATGTTGGCAACTAAATTAATGTTATTTAAAATCCTGTATCAGCCAAACATCTGGATCTGGGGGAAGGGCAGATTCAACCTGTGGGCCTCCAGCTCATAACTTCTGATATATATTAATTATTTTATAACCAATAATTGTAATAGGTAACATAAATGGGGTGTTTCACCCACATTATTACATTTAGTCCTTAGTTGAGGAAATTAAATTGATAGAGAACAGGTAGCTTCTCCAAGTTTGCATAGCTATAGAAGTGGGCACCAGAATTCAAATCCAGGTCTGTCTCATGGCAAGGGCTGAACTCTTGGCCATTAAATGACACTGCAGTTCCAGAAACAAACTATAGCTGCCCTTAAACTCATTCATTTCAAGGGGTGGCACCCTGAAATTGACCACTGGTGTTTGAATTGTTTAGGGTTTACGGGAGGACAAGACCAGGAAAGACAGCAGAACGTGGTAGGACAGTTGTGTTGAGAAGGTTCTTCCATTCTCTATACTGCAACAATCCCTCCTGGCCCCGTGGGCTGAGTGTACCTACCCTTGCTACTTAACAGTGAGGCAATGGATTCATGAATGAGCATCATGGGAATGCTGGGGTAACTCAGTGGTTGAGCATTTGCCTCACAATCGCGAGGTCCAGAGTTCGATTCCTGGCCCTGGCCCGTGCAAACCCATATGCTGAACTGCAGCACAACTGGTAACCACTGGGATGGTGGTAAAAGTTCTTGCCTCCCATGCGGGAGGTCCCCAGTTCAGTTCCTGCCCCATACATGCAACTATGGAGACTACTCTGGGCCACATGCTCTCTCACTTTCTCTCAAACAATAAAATAAAATTTTTTAAAAATCAAATAAAAGCATTGCCTAGGAGCTCATTAGAAGGCAGCGCCTCTGCCACAGCCACGCTCACTGACTGGGCCTCTTAACAAGATGCTCATCTGACCCTTAAGCACATTGAATCTTGAGGTGCCTGGAACTCCCCCCCCCCCCGCAGGTTGGTCCTCCAAGTCCTAACCATACTCCCCATCAGACTGCCAAACTCCCTAAAGACAGAGACTCACCCCCCACACCTTTTTTTTTGCTTTTTCTTGGGCATAGTTTATAGTCAATTGGGCTCCATCAACTTCACCTCAAATAAAGGGCAAAGGGTGGTCTCCAATCACACAACAGAAAGGATCTTTCCTTAAAACCATAACCGTGTAAATGAACTCAGGCTTCCAGACTGGTGGCAGACCCTTGAGAAAGTGAGAAAAATCGGTTGAACACTGCCAGCCCCCAAATCTGACCCTGGTGCTAGAAGAATAGCAGTGGCGACTGCATCACAAAAGTGTATGCCGAGGAGCTGAGATGGCTCAGTGGGTTGAGTGCTCACTTTGCAGCCCCAGAGTCTGAGGATCAAATCCCAGCGCCGGCCTGTGTGGACCCATGTGCTGAACTGAGGTGTGCCCCCAATTCAGTTCTTGCTGGAGCCATGTAGGAGGCCCCTGGCCCAGTTCCTGCTGTGTGCAGCCCCATGCCCACCTATGGAGTGAAACCATATTGAAAACTGATGATGTACAACTATGGAGACTGCTCTGGGCTCTCTTCCGTCTCTCTGTCTCTGTTTCTTTGTCTCTCTCTCTCTCTCTCTCTCTCTCTCTCTCTGTCACAAAAAAAAACAACAATAAAAATAAATCTTAAAAAAAAGCATATGAACATATTCTATAGACAGGAAAAGATGGTGTAGGCTCATTGATTCTAAAAACTGTCTGCCAGCCTACAATAGAAAACCAACATTTCTGGCTGTGTGGGGAATTCTGTGCTCCCAGACAGCTGCTCTTGGCAGGAACCCTCACAAAATGCTGTGGGCATAGACATGAACCCAGAACTGGGGTGCTAGAGTTCATCTGCCTGCTCAGGTCGTCACAGGAATATCACCCAGCAGGACATCTGGACCTTGGATCACTTGAACTTCAAGCTTGTTGCAGACCCTCTTTGCTCCCCGGCACCTGAGTCCTTTCCAGAAAGTGGGGCAGAGTCCTGTCCTGATCTGTCAATGCCACAAGATTTTCAAGCATCCCCAAGGGCTGGCATAGCCCAGGGAGGAGAAACATCATGGAGAGCCGAGGCCGGACGGGGCCACGGATTCCCAGGACCGCTCACACCAGCACACCTTCACCTGTTTGCTCAGGATGCAGGGCCTCCCCAGGGAGCCTGCCTTGCAGGAAGATTCTCCCGGTCCCTCAGGCGATGCAAATTCTTTAAGCGCTTATGTCACCTCCAACTCCTTCCACAGCCCTCACCTGCCTCAGAGACCATAACCACTCAAGGAAAAATAAAGTAAAAGTTCCCAACACTCTGCTCCTCCCCCCACGGGCCCGCTTTGTGCACACGTGCAGCTGGAAAGCCGCTCCTGGCGCTAACCCACCAAGCCTTTCCATTCCAGTTCAACTGTGATGTTGCCATGGAAACAACCGGGGAGGTGTTTCTCTGGCTGGGTCCCAGGCTGCGGACCCGAGGCCCCCCTGCTGCAGACACCCTCATCTGCTGGCATCCCAGGCGCCCTGTGCCACCCCTCCCCAACCCAGGGCAGCCCGCGAGGTGCCTCAGGGCTGTGGAGCCCCGTGCGTGTATGTGTATGGGCACACACATGTGCTTCTTCAGCCCAGCCCTTCCCGGCACACAAAAGGCACCTTCTTGAAGAAGAAGAAGAGAGAGAGAGAGAGAGAGAGAGAGAGAAAGAAAAAAGAAAAAATGTACTTTCCCCCTGCATTCCAGCTGCTTGACCTAAGCGAAGGAATGAATGGTTTGGGAAAAATCTCACACAGGAATAAGTTTACAAGGGACAGCTGAGCGGATAAAGTCAGTCCCCAAAGAGGGGCATTACGAGGCCTTTTGGCAGGAGACGTGCCCCTTGTGCAAAGCTGTCTAAAAAGAAAAACAGAGCAGGCGAGGGGAGCTTCAAACCTACTCCCAAATAAACCTTTTAGAAATCCTTTTAACTCCCTCTTTAACGTTTAAAGACAGGAGGAGGCCCATTAACAACGCAAACCAGTCCTTTCCAGGTGGGCTGCCTGCATCCCTGAGCTTGTCTGGAATGTGCTCGAATGTGCTCGTACTCCCCGTTTGCTTGGGTGGGTGGCTCAGGGTCACCCAAGTTTCCAACTTGACCTATTGTCCACATACTCAACAAAAATGAAGTCTGACCTACTAAGAATCTGGCAAACAGCGAGTGATGTCTCCTTAGGCTGGGGCCTCCTCAGCCGAAGAGTGGAGCCAACAGAACAAGGGCTCATGGGATGGGGCTGGGAGCCCGACCTCAACACACCTCCTGGGATGCAGGGAGCACGGCAAAGAGAAGATGGTGACTGTGACCGAAGGGAGAATGGCTGTCACCAAAGCCAGAGGATGCTGGTTCCTAACATGCCATGTTTGCTGCTTGGAATCCCCATGGTTCTTGTCTACAAAGACTGAGATTAGACCAGAATCATTTGGGGGTGTGGAACCCTTGCCTCTCCCCTTTGCTCCTTTACCACTTCCTTGACTCACCACAGTTAGTGACTAGTTGCTCAAACCAGGAAAGTCCCTTGGGTTACTTTGAGGTCTGCAAACTCAGTTAACCCGTATCCTCTCCCTTTTCTGTGGAAACCAAATCCTAGAATTTTATAGCTGGCAGTGACCTTCTTTTCCTCGTCACAGCTTTTCCCAGGCTCTGTCACCCCCCCAGAGAGCCTGGGATTCTCAGTCCCGCCAGCCTGGCTCCTCTGGGAAAGCCAAGCTATTGAGCGTCACCAATCGTGTCCATGTTGCGTGCCTTGAGCTGGTGCTGCCTGACTCAAGTTACAGGGCTTCTCTGTGCATATTCTTCCTTCTGAAGTCACCATCGGTCAGTGAGAACTAAGCATTTACGGTGCTGTCCTGCACTGTGCACTTGGAGACAGAGAGCGATACACACATGAGGATCAATCGCTGCCCCCAGTGAGCTCAACTCCTGTTGATTAGACAGTCAGTACCAGTTACTGAGTACTTGATATGTTCCGGGGCCTACTAAGCTCTTTGACTAAGTATGTCCCTGTGGTGAGTGCTTTATTTGCATTTAATATAGCAGTTACAGGCTTGGTGGGTAGGATCTGACTAACTGGAGCAAATTCTGGGTCCACCACTAATCAGTGATGTGTCCTCAAGCATTAATCTCTCAGAGCCTAATTTTTCTCATTTGTAACACCTATAACAGTATCTACTGTGCAAGAATGTTGTGAGAATTCAGTGAAACTGTTTACAAAGCTCTTACCTCAGTGATGAGGGCATAGCGCTCAAAATGGCACTGAGCAAGCTGTGATCCAAGGGCCTCATTGAGTTTCCGGGTTGGTGCACATGTGGAGGGTCAGGAGAGTGGGGGGTCCAGAGAGCACGGAAACTCCCCACTCCTCCTCACATACCTTTGCCCCTCTTCCATCTGGCTGTTCCTGAGTTGCAGCGACACCTTCTTTATCCTTGATGGGGGAAATTAGCTATCCTTCAGGTGGAAACCCTGCTAAGTTCTCAGCCAAAGTAGCAACACTTCTCATTCATTGCTTAATCCCAGCATGTTAAACACGAGGCATATGTCCTACTACAAGAGAAAAAAAAGGCAGTGGAAGAGCTACGGGTGTCCTGCACCTCCTCACAGGAAGAATGCCTGACCAGTAACTTGCTTTCGCTTATGTCCTTTGATATGTAACTTGGAACTGGCTAAGGTCTATCATTCATCTTAAGTCTGATTTAACAAACATTTTGTATTACCTTAATAAGAAAGAAAAAATAAGATATTTTCTTTTTAATATATGGGTATCTATGAAAATATGCTTAAATAATAGCGTATTTATAAAATGAATTGGAAGAAGAGTCCAGATACTAATAAAAATGGTTTTCTAAAGAAAGTGGGTTGGAGAAGCTTTGATGAGAATGAAATCTTCTGAGCATATGCTTTTCAATATCTTGTATTTCAATTCAGTAAATATTTTACATATAAAAACAATATAAGTAAAGCAAATAGGAAAAGAAAACAAGTCATAAATTGAGCATTAACAAGTCCAAAATAACCCAACTGCAGAGCACATTAAAATGATAAAAGAAATATTAAATGTTACTCAGTAGCTTTTATGTTACTTGTAATATTGATAAGACAATTTGAATTGTTTTATAGACACTATAGGAAAAGGCACATGTACTGGTGTTTAAGAAATATGATTCTTACTATAAGAAATATAATTCTAGAATGAAATGGGCCAAAGTAAACTATAACATTAAATATGAAACAAAAAGATGCCTTATTGTTTGTGGTAATTATAAAGGAGGCCTCCCACTTCCACTTCCCTCTAATGTAAGGTGACCAGATGTCCCGCTTTGGGCGGGACAGTCCTGATTTTTAACAATTTGTCCTGCGTCCCGCGGCGTTTTTAAAAAGTCCCAATTTTTGGGAAGAATGCACAACAAGCTAGGGAACAGCGGGAGATAGACCAAATTTTTAATCAAGAACCCCCCCCCGCCCCCCCCCCAGTCAATGGTGTCCCGTTTTACCAATGTTAAAATCTGGTCACCTTACTCTAGTGTGACTATCAGCATCTCTCTGAAGACAGACAGCATCTGTCTCGCTCCAGCCTTTCCAGCTAGTAACCCTCAGAAACAGCTGTGGTCCTCACCCCAGTTAGAAAAGAGCTTGGGAAAAGGCAAGAGAATGTGTGTCTCCTAGGCTGCTTACAACCTAGAGAATCTTCAAGTGCACTATTCAACTATGATTCTAAAATATTTTCTCCCAGGTAGCATTTGTATGGAACAAGTCTGTCCTCTTCTTCTACTTGGCTCTTTTATGAAACAATAAATTATAGGGCAACCAGGAAAATGCATATGAGTCTCAAGTTTGCCTCTTTTGAGAGCTTTCTCCTTTGAGTTTGTTGTATCTTTGGATAAGTCATCTCTACTCTCTGAGCTTCAGTTCCCTAACCTATAAATCTGGCATAAAATAATGCCCACCATGTTCAATGATAAAATTTAGAGATAATGTGTAAGCAATATTTATATGTCCAATAAAGGTTGGTATTATCTATTTTTATATTGACATACAAAAATGCTTTATGAAGCATAGAACTCTGCATAAATGTCAAGTATCATGAGTTAGCCTTCAATTTTATCAGCTATCATACATGGCATGTCTGGTACTGTGCAAAGGAAACGTAATGAGTCTGGCCCAGCCTCAGCCCAGCAGCAGAAATAGCACATGAGAAGGACCCACAGCCCACAGAAGAAAGCCACCCAGCAGATATGCAAGTTGACCATACACCTTGGGTTTTAGGGGCATGGCTGTGGTATGTTTCTCACTGGGATGGAGACAGAAAGAGTAGGTTTTTAGGCATGTTTTTCTCTGCAATAATTAGCAGTTAATTAAGTCCTTTTGGAGAAGAGCAAACATTGGCTGTTAGGCAGCAGGTGGAGAAGGTGAGCTTGGAGACTAGAACTGTTGTTGGTGTTCTCTGGCTGCACCACAGGCAACAAATATGTTTCTAATAAACCGTTATTAATAAGTAGACAATAACTGCTTTATTAAGCTTTCAAATTAAGTGCATGCTTGAGAGAATTAGGCACTAATTGAAAAGGGAATTCACCAATATTTTCTTGTTATAAGCTATTAGTTCAAAAATATCAGGGCTGCATCCTGTCCAGGAGATCCTGGCTTTGAGAGGAACTCAAAATTCAAAGAAGAGATTGATTTATTTAAAGAGAAATGGATGGCCTTTTGGAAGGGTGTGAGTAATGGCCACAAGAATGATGATAGCCAGCTAGAAATCTTATTTCCATTTGAGCCAAAGGAAAAAGACATCCTTGGGGAAGTTGCGCATCCAAAACAAACATCATAATTATTAAGACTTATTGTAAGCTTCCATCTGTTTACCAGGAAGGGCAAACATTGCCTCATTTAATTCTGGTGACATCTGTCTGAAGTAATAGAACCCCACAAAAGTTAGATGGATGTGGGACCACTCACAATAAGAATGCATTTCCTAGTCTCTCTGCAGCTACAGGTAGCCATGTGACTAAGAAATGGCCAGTGGGATATGAGTTGAAGCAATGTGTTCAATGTCTGGAAAATGTCCCTGAAGAGAAGGCATGTGCCTTTCCCCTCCCTCTTTCTCTCTTTTTCTTTTCAGCTGCCTAGAATGCAAATGTGATGACCATACGTTGGAGCCACTATCTTGGACCACAATAAGGAGACTGCATATTAAAGGTGGCAGAGGAGTGGTATGGAAAAGTCTGTCTGGTCACTTATAATTGCAGAGTCACAGTAAAAACCCTGGTCTGTGTGGGACAAACAAACCATAATCTTGCTTCAACCACTTAATTTTGGATTGTCTGTCATTCCGCTGGATAGACTCCTATCTTTTACACAGGGATCCCTCCATTCTTTGCCCTGATCTCTCCCTACTTAAACTTGTGCTGTGCGTTCTCTTCTTTTCCTCCAGTGCATTTCAACCAAATGAATTCAAATTGCACGTGCATCAAATTAATGGCAGATCATCCAAAGAGGCAGAAGGATGGCCTGGGACCTTTGAAGAAGGAAAGAATGAGTAGGAGCCAAGGACCATGCTGTTAAAGGCACTGTTCTTGGGCCTGGCCAGCAAAGAGGGAGTGGTTCAAACCCAGTTCTTCCCTCTCAGTTAGCCTTCCTGCCTATTTATGAGGCAAAGCATAAATCTTGCCAACAAAATCTTCTTTTCAAGAAAATAAACATAAGTCATCCTGCCTTTCTGGTTTCTCTCCTGCCATTATGCCAGAAGGGTGTACATGATGTGACAGTCACGAAATATCGGCCTCTAGTCCCACCCAAAAGTACCAGCTTCCAGGCAGGACCAAACCAGGCTGGACTGAACTTTCCTCTCCTGTGTGTGTCATTCTTGCTCATCTTCCAGAAGTCCAACTGAGCATGGCTGCAGAGACAGAATTCTTGCCTCTTCCATGGAAATGTTCTAGAGCTACAGAATGAATGAAACCTAAAAATTTCTTGAATCATTGACTCTTACTGCTGAAGGAAGCATCCAGCCAAAGTCAAATAGTTTATTAGTAGAGAATTGGTACCATTGATAATAATAACAGAAACAACAGCAACATTTAGTCATCTCTTTCTATTTGCCAAATGCTGACCTGCGTACTTAACCTAGGTTATATCATTTAATCCTCACAAAACCCAAAGAGATAGGTACCTAACCTGGAGTCTCAGGGAAGTTACATGACTTGCCTGATTTTATAAGATAATGGGTTGCCATATTGGAATTCAAACCCAAGTTAGTAAGTCACTTGAATATGAACTCTGCTCCTTTTACAGCATCAGGCTACCAATTCATCACTTGTCAAAGCAAAACAATGTCACATTCTCCCTCTTCACAGTTCAGCCAATCTATACACTCTGTGGTCTCATAGGTTTGTTGTCAACAAGCTTATTCACACACAGTATTGTCCTCGGAGACACTCAAAAGGCCTTGACACACAGTCTCCTCTGTGGAAGTCTAACTACTTCATCTGGAGGGAAGTTGGGCATCACTTCTATTCATAGGCACCAACCCGAGCAACCACTTTCAAGGTTCAGGCAAAAGCCCGATACCAGGATTTCCACATCCCTTCTCCCCCTTAATGGTTTATTCAGTTTCTCAAGAAGTATTTATTGAGTTAAAAAAATACTGTGCTCACCATTAGGGATAAAGAGTTGAACAAAAGAGACATGGTGCCTTACTTCGAAGGGCTTTCAATGGCAGAGATAGACAATAAAGAAATACTTTCACAAATATTCAGTGACAATCATGATAAGTACTACAAAGGAACAACCTGTATCATCACACCACTATGTAAAATGGACACACCTAGCAAGCAAAAAGGCATACCTGAGATGCAGAGAAACTTGGTAAATTCAAGAACCTGAAAGAAAACCAGAGCGTTGAAGACGTGACTAGGAGTCAGATCATTCACTGACAGGTCAGGTTCAGAATAGTGAGCTTGGTTCCAGGAATAACAAGGAACCATTATTACAGTACAAGAAGAGTTTTACACAGGCAAATGACAGAGTGTGATCACTTGAACTGCTGAGTGCAGCAGACATCAAAGTGCAAGTGGAGTTGCCTCTCGTAGGCTGTCACAGTCTCCAGGTGAGGGATGGTGAATTTTGGTAAAGTCAGGGGCAGAGGAGAGAGAGAGAAGTGGATGGAACTGGGGTAGCAGAACCAACAGGAGCTGTCTGTGTGCAGGTAGGGCTCAGAAGAACAGCCTTACTAGAGATGGGAGTTTGGGAGATGGTATTTGAAGCCATGTAAATGAGCAAGATCTCCCAGAAGGAAGCAAAGTGAGAACAAAAGATGATCTAGGATCAAAACCCGAGGAATTCTAAAATTAGAAGTTGGGCCGGAGGAAAAGCTCCACCAAAGGGAATAGAGAATAAATAGTCAGAGAAGCAGGAAGCCAACCAGGAGAGTGTGGTATCACAGAAGGAAACAAAGTTTTTCAAGAAGGAGGGAATGGGCAGGGGTGTGAAAACCTCATGGTGGGCAAGAAAGAAGAACAATGAGTAGTATGTGACTTCTGGGTTGGTGAATACATGAAAATTCGGGGGGGGGGGGAGGCGGGGCTATTACAAAAGAGAGTCTAGAAGCTGCTCCCCCTACACTTGCCCTATATGCACATCTTTCATCTCACCTGTTTGCTTCCGGAGTTGTATTCTTTATAATGAACTGATAATCCAGGCACTGATCTAGAGACTTCTATTCAAAGCAGAAGTTCAAAGGACATTATGTGAACATCATCTGGAAATATGTTTGTTACTGATGCCTTTAAGCCTGTAAGACAATAGTCCTCCAGAAACGTTATTCAGACGGTTATTGAGGAAGGTGAATTGAATGTGGAAGAAGACATTTTTCCTACAAAGGTGATTGAGCACATCACCCAGATTACTCTTGTCTCAGAGCCACATAGTTAAAGGGATTGGTTTTGAATCAGAGGAGGACAATTATAATGATCCTTGTATGAATATTAGTTCTTTAAGAAGAAACAGAAGATAATATATTTAATGGCACTTAGACATTTTTGTGATTCAAGAAAAATCAAAACATTTCAAGCTAATATTTACAGTTAAAGATTTAGTATTGCTGTCAACTGAAGAATTTGAAAGAGACCCACTTAACTAAGAAATTATTGTATAAGAATTTATATTTTTAAATATTATTTCCTGAACATGACTTCATTACTTGAGAAACTTCCCAGCTCAAAAACATATGTAATAACATTGGTTCTCTTTATTTTTTAATCTGGTTAACATTACCTGAAAATGTGCTATAAAATTTAGAATGTTATTTTTCTGATATATGTTAGGGTACAGAGGCTGTCCAGGAAGTATCCAGCCATGTAACCATTCTCATTATATTGACAATGGCGGGATTTTTTCCAGACAGTCCTTGTTTGTCTTTCTGAATAAGAGCTTTGCTTAAATATAATTCTTGAATAAGAATTAAAAATACATCTACCATTACCTATTTCTGCTTAAAGATCAAAGACTATGTCAGTATTTTAATGTGGTTATGTTTAACCAAAGTTGAGGGAGAAAGCTTATAAAAATTAACCTCTTTAAAATTTTAATGATTTCTAGGCATTCTGGATTTCCTGATGGTAAAACAATCAATGTGAAACTGTGCCTAAACTCTCTGCTTGTTACTAAGTATGTGTTCTCTTTCTCATGCTTGTGATAGTATCAGCCACTGGGACCTTGAATAATTAAACATACCTTATACATTGAATAAATAAAAATTCATACTAAAATACATAACAGTACAAAGAAATGAATGATGCCTGACTTTAGCAAAAGCTGTATCAGTAAAGGGGTGAAGGTAAAAGCCAAATTGAAGTAAAATGCAGAGTGAATTGTAGGTAAGGATGTAGAGATGACCACTTCCACAGACCCTTTTTCTTTTTTTTAATCAATTTATTTTATTGTTTTGAGAGAAGGTGACATAGAGAGAGAGAGAGAAAAGAGATAGAGAGAGGGAGAGAAAGAAGAGGGGCAGAGCAGTCTCCATAGTTGTACATCATTAGTTGTGACAGTTTCACTCCACACAGGTGGATGTGGGCTGCCTGAAGCAGGAACCAAATTGGTGGCCTCCCACATGGGAAGTGAGAACTTTCACCACCATTCCAACTGGTAACCCAGAGGTTATCAGTTCAGCATATGGGTTTGCAAGGGCCAGGGCTGGGATTTGATCTCTAGACTGCATAACTGCAAGGCAAGTGCTCAACCTGCTGAGTTATTCCAGCATCTCCCAAATGCCTTTTTATTTCAGATTTATCCTGGATTAGCTAGGCTCAAATCCATGCTGGGTTATCCTAATCTCACCTCTGTTTCATTAAAGGAAAATGTTAGATTTGAACCCCAAAAACCCTTGCTCTAGTTCAGCCCCAAGATTCAGATAATGACTGAAGAAGTAAAAGCACTAAGTCTAAGCTTATATGAGTTGGGCTAATATTTTTTTAAACCTTGTCATATTAAGTTGTCTTGTAAATATTATATGTAGGCTTGGGGAATAATAATTTCTCAACAAGCTAAGAGTTGACCACAGGGTCAGAACAAAAGCCATTATTTTATGCCAAGAAAATTGGGGCAAAGGAAGTATGAAGGATGTCAAGGTGTGACTAGTGGTGCCAAGTTTTTGCCAAAAGACGAAAAGTGACCAAGTAGAAGTCAGTCAAGGCTTGCATGCTGATGGCACTAGATCAGAAAAAGCACCCAAGATGAGTTGCCTATAGAATCCATGAATGTGAAATGCTCACACAAATGTTAGGTGGTTAGAATGAAAGAATGGGCTGCTGGCCCCAGGGTCTGGGCTCTTAACCATATGCATGCAGCCTCAATCATTCTCACACCCACCCTGTGAAATATCACTAGTCTTATTCACTTTAGAGAACTTGCCTTGGGTCACACGGCCAATAAGCAGTAGTCCGAGGACTCAGCCCCAGCCAACCTGAATCTATTCTGCAATATGTGAGCCCAGCCATCCTCACTCTTCTCCTGGTGATGAATTATCACCCACAGGTGAAACAGCATCTATGAAGACCTTGTGTTCTAGTCTCTTATCATACCAACTTCAATGGTTGAGGGCTTGGGGGACAAAGCAACTCTCATGAGGTCACTACACTACCCTCTTGGCCCAACTCCTGCTTCTGACCTAGCAATCTGCCAAAAAATTCTTTAGCATATCTGTCCTGCTGAAAAATCATTTTCATTAGTTTAAAATCACCCCTCCATGGAACTGAGCACCTCTATAGCAAACCAAGAATACCTGTTGCCACAGATGTAAATTAATTCCTCAACACCCACCTCCTTCCCTACTTTGT
>PVKE010009243.1:0-45343 GCA_004027555.1 Craseonycteris thonglongyai | reverse complement strand
GGTGGTGGTGGTGGTGGTGGTGGTGGTGGTGGTTTCTGTATCAGGGAAGGCTTTTCGGTGGGGGGCGGGGACAGAGGGGTATCATGAAAGGTCAAAGCTGAAGGATAACGTATATGAGAGCTGTCTAGAAAGTATCCAGCCATGTCACCATACTCACTATATTGACAACGGCTGCATTTTTTCCGGACAGCCCTCATATGTGTGTGAATGCTCATGCACTGTGTGTGTGTCTGAGCATGTGTCTGTCTCAAGGCTAGGAGATGAGAGAAAACTTTTAGCCAATGTAGATGAGGTGAAGTGAATTGTAGCAGATGAGGTCTAGGTTGATGTCTCAAACTACACAACCCAACTGTAACCAGCTCTGCCTTTCACATTTTTTGTGGTCACATTAGAGGAGTTTTTGTTTTGTTTTGTTTTGTTTTTAATCTGATTTGCCATAGATGGCTTATCGTTTGCCTTTGGAGAGAGGATTCTTTCATTTCTTAACATTTGTTTCTCCAGCTTCATCATATAAATTAGCAGAACATCCACCCCAAAAAATACTTACAGAGAACAAAAAAAAGTCCCTATGTATTTCCAGAACAAACCTTACATATAACCTGAGTCAACTTACATATGAAAAATATTTCAAAGGCTATTATATGATGTAGAAAACTCATTCATATTTATGACTAAGCAAAAGTCTGAGGAACACCAGCAAGGCACTATAGCTGATTAAAAACAGGAAGTTGAAAATGTGATCTCTAGTCTTGGAAAGGCAAGACGGACATGGGAATAGTTGGGGCAGAAAATTTATAATCTCATTTAGATCCAAAAACTATATAAGAGGACGATTGTAATACATTATTGACTATTGCTATCTCAAATCCATATTTATGAATGTTATTATTAGAATTAAAAGCATACATTGAGCTAATATATTATTAAAACTCTAAAAGCATACATTGAACTAATTTTAGCTTTTTCAGTTATTTGGCTATGTACAGAACAAGACATTTAGATAGTGATATGAAAAAAATAACTTAAATAAAAGTTTTCTGATTTCCATAAAATGAAACTCTTAAACTAGAGGAATGAGCTAGAAGCCTCTTAAACTCTGAATGGCTGAATGGGTTTACCAAACTTAATAGTACCTGTGTCCAGAGAATAGAATTTCAATGGCTTTTCACTTACAACCTCACATAATTTTTATACAAATTTTGTTACTTAATATTGTTTGAACTTTTAAAAACAATAGTCTGAAAGAATTTTAAATTGAAAATACTTTTTGGCCCTACATTTTAAAACAGAATTTTAAGGAAGTGATTTGGATTAGTTGGCAAACAACTAACGGAATTGTGGAATTCCAAAGGAATGGAATTTTGCAAGAGTACAAATGAAGTCTGGGAGTGTGTCTTAATAGGACATGCAAAGGAAGTTATCTGAATAGAAGGAAACATTATACCTGGAGATCAGGTGTGGGATCTGGGACCTACGTTCTAGGGAAGGGTATTTATATTTCATCTACTAGGTAAAGACAGAAAAACTAGTGTGTGTATGTCTATGTGTGTGTGCCTGTGTGTGTGTACATGCACATGTGCATACATACACACATATTTTTGCATAGTCTACATATGTGGTATATGTAATAACTCTGTTATATAGAATATTAATTTATCAGAATAACACACTTCTGTCCTTTGATGGATGAATAGATAAAGAAGGTGTTATACACACACACACACACACACACACACACAGGAATATTATTCAGCTATTAAATAGGAGGAACCATGGCCATTTGCAACAATATAGATGGATCTTAAGGACATTATGCTAAGTGAAATAAGTCAAACAGAGAAAAACATATACTCTGTGATCATACTTGTATGTAGAATCTCAAAACAAACCCCCAAACTCTTAGAAAAAAAAGATGGGATTCAAGGTTACCAGAAATGGGATGGTGGGGAGTGGGAAAATTGAATAAAGATGGTCAAAAAGTACAAAGTTTCAGTTATAAGATAAGTAAGTTCTAGGATGTAATATACTGCATGATGACTATAGCTAACACTGCTGTATGGTGTATACAAAAGTCGTTAAGAGAATAGATCCTAAGAGTTTTCACCATCAGAATTTTTTTTTCTTTATTTTGTCAATATGAGATAATGGATGTTAACTAAACTTCTTGTGGAATCATTTCATGACATATATATAAGTCAAATCATTACGCTATATACCTTAAACTTATACAGTGCTGTATGTCAGTTACATCTCAATAAAACTGAAAAAATTAACTCATTTCTTGAACATTATATGGAAAAATTAATTAGCGTGACATTTTCTGGAAACTCACAGTAAGCTGATCAAGAGTACCAAGGCTATAGAGGTGTTGTTTAATGGTGTTTAGTAGTGGTTTTAGTGTATTAGGACTCATACATTTGGAAATTTAGTTTTCTGGGACACAAAAATTAACCTAGGTCTGTTTTTTGGATTTGGTTCTTTTAGACAAAGAGTTAGTGCTCTGTCCCGGCTATTTTATTTTGTATTTTACATACAAATATTCCCTGTTCTCACATACAGAGTTTCAATTTAAGTGAAATTTTTACAGTATACATTGACTATGGGAAAGATTATAAACAAATGTTTAAAGATGTCCTTTTTTTTTTTTTTCTGATTAAAAATGTCTGGATAGCTCCTGCAATAGCTTTGAGAAAATTCCTAAAGCAACACATTTCAAGTGATGACTGAAGAATATAGGGAAACTTACTGTTTTCCAGCATGAGGTCGAGGACTTTATAAATAGTGTTCAAAAATCGTCTGTCTGCCAAAATGTTTAGTCACACCTGTGTCAGTTTCAGCTTTTCTCTTCTCTCTCCCACGGTGATCTATCTTCACTTCTTGTAATTCCTCCCATTTTACTAAGCTAAAAGATTAAAAAAATGTGCTTGTAGCCCATATGTGCACCACATTCTACATTCCCTCACTCTGCTCCAAAATGAGTATTCCCATGAAAAAGGAATCCAAAGTGGGTAGGCTCAGCACACGTTGGGATGTCCAGAGGCCAACGCTGCCAATCTAAGGGAGGCGACTTCAAAGCCCAGAAATTTCGGACATGCCAAATCCATTTTATTCCTGCCACCCATCTCAATTTCTCGGGTTGGCCTACAACTCTTTTCTATTTTATCTCTAGGCATATTTTTTTAGATCATAGATGTCATAATGTGCTCTGTAAAAACTCACACAATGCAGAAACCTATGAGACTGAAATATAAAACATGGATACTCCCTGCTTTCCAGATAAACATCATTAACAGTTTAGAGTCTATACATATACACACATCTGTACACAGAACATTTGACTTTTAAAGGAAAGTGGGATCACACTGAACTGTGTCCCAGACAAACTTCCGAACAAACAGATACCGTATTTTCCGGCGTATAAGACGACCGGGCATATAAGACGACCCCCTAATTTTACAGTTAAAACATAGGTTTAGGCCTATATTCGCTGTATAAGACTACAGCCTCGGAAGTGGGGGTAGTCTTATACAGCGAATACAGGCCTAAACCTATGTTTTAACTGTAAAATGAGGGGGTCGTCTTATACGCCCGGTCGTCTTATATGCCGGAAAATATGGGTAGGTGCTTAGTCATTCAGCAAACACGTATGAGGGCCTACTGTATGCCAGGCACTGTTCTAGAAGTGAGAAATGCAGAGCTGAAGCAGACAGCCTCTCTGTTAGGGAGATTTATGTATATGCTAAAGGGAAGAGGCAGTCAGTAAGCATGCAGACTAAGAAGGTGATTTCAGACAGGGTAAGTGCGAGGAAGAAAAGTCTAAACTAAGGGTAATGGGAGATGAATGAGAAAGAGTAGGTGAATTGGCGCTCAGGGAAGGTGTCTTGTTGGAGGACGTGACGTTTGAGCTGAAACCTGAGTAATGAGGAGGCCACCATGCCAGAAAACTGTGGGAAGACTGTTTCAGGCAGCAGGAAGAATAAATGGCAACGAGGAGACAGAAGACGCTGGGCGTGTTTGGGAACAGTAGTGTGTCTGCAGACTAATGAGCATCAGGAAGAAGTGGGAGGAGATAAGGTTTGAGAGGCAGGTGGGGCCAGATCATATCGGCCCCTCAGCTGTGTCAGGAGGTAGTATTGCGGAGGTGGACTTACAACTCTCAAGGAAAAAAGACGCATTGTTCCATAGTAGTGTTGGGACAGCTGGCCTTTCATGTTGAAAATAACTAAGGTATCTGTGTCACATCATATACAAAAACAAATTACAGATGGAGTAACGATCTCCATGACCAACATTAAAAGAAGAGCAGGGAAGCTTGGCTGGCTCAGTGGGTTGAGTGCTCGCTTTGCAGCCCCGGAGACCAGGGATCGGATCCCGGCTCCGGCCCAGGCGGACCCATGTGCTGAACTGGGGTGTGCACCCAGTTCAGTTCTTGCTGGGGCCTATGCAGGAGCCCCCAGCCCAGTTCCTTCCCTGCGCAGCCCTACACCCACCTGTGGAGTGAAACTATATGGAAAACTAATGTCAACTATGGAGATTGCTCTGGGCCCTCCCCCTTCTCGCTGTCTCTCTCTGTTTCTCTGTCTGTCAAAAACCAATAAAAATCAATCTTTAAAAGAAGAGCAGGGAAAGCCAGGATGGATCAGTGGGCTAAGCACTCACTTTGCAGCGTTGGGGACCGAGGATTGAATCCTGGCCCGGGCCCATGCAGACCCATATGCTGAACTGGGGAGTTCCCCCAGTTCGGTTCTCACCGGGGTGAGACCCCAGCTCAGTTCCTGCCCTGTGCAGCCCTGTGCCCACCTGTGGAATGAAACTTTGTGGAAAAACCAATAATGTGCAACTATGGAGACTGTTCTGGGCCCTCCCCCTTCTCTCTGTCTCTGACTCTGTATCTCTCTCTCTCTCTGTCAAAAACAATAAAAATAAAATCTTTAAAAGAAGAGAAAAAATTGGGAGAAAATGGGGAAACGAATCAATAATCATAATATATGTTGAATTCTTACTAATTGATTAAACTACTAACCAAACAAGAACATGAGCAAAGGATATGAACTAGCAATCCCCAGAAGGAAATCTACATGGTACATGCGCATAAAGACATGATCCACCTCACAAATAATCAGGAAACATGCAAATGAGAATGGAACAAAATGAGGTACCATTTCATAGTCACCTGGGTTGACAAAAACTAAAATCTTACAGTAACAAGAGCTAATGATCCCTCACTCACTGGATGCTCGTGTGTATGCAAATTGTAGCTACTTTAGAGATCAGTTGGTATAGAAATTAAACTGGAGGTGATAATTCTCCACGATTCAACAATGTCATTTCTACTCTAGTGCCATGAAGAAACTCTTGTACATACACAGATGGTGATGGACATAAATATGCTCAGAATGCTTGTTTATTGGACTGGAAAAACTGAAAAAAACAAATGTTCCTGTGTAAATATAATGGACAAATAAATTGTAGATGGCTATTCAATGAGATACAGTGCTATACAGGGGTTAAAAAGAATGAGCTACATCTGTCTATCTATCTATCTATCTATCTATCTATCTATCTATCTATCTATCTATCTATCGTTTCTCTCTCTATATATATCTATTTATCTACCTACATACCTACCTACCATGGATATCTCTCAACAATCAAAATTAAATGTCAAGCACAAGACTGCTGTATACAGACAACACGACACAATCTTTTCTAGTTGAAAGAACACACGAAAGAATATTCAGTAATAACCAATTGTTGGCAAACTACAACTAAATCTGACCCACCACCTGTTTTTATATGGCCTATTGGCAAAGTGTAGTTTTCACATTTTTATATAGTTGGAAAACAATTTTTTAAAGATTTATTTTATTGTTTTGAGAGAAGGTGAGAGAGAGACAAAGAAGTGGGGAGGGCCCAGAGCAGTATCCATGGTTGTACATCATCAGTTTTTTGGCACAGTTTCATTCCACACAGGTGGATGTGGGGCCACACGGGGCAGAACTGAATTAGGGGCCTCCCTCAGGGACAGCAAGAACCTTCGCTGCCATCCAGTGTTAGCAGTTAAATGCCACAGCTCAGCATGTGGATTTGCACAGGCCGAGGCTGGAATTCGATCACCGAACCTTGTGGTTGCAAGGCAAATGCTCAACCTCTTGACCTATCCTGGCATCCTGGAAAACAATGAGTCATGAAAATTATATGAAGCTGAAATTTCTCTGTCTGTAAATAAAGTTTTATTGGAAAACCCTGTTCTTATTGGAAAACAAGCCTGTTCTCTTATTGGCTCATATTGTCTACAGGCTGCTTTTGCTACCAGGGCAGCAATGATCAGTGGTGACAAAAACCACAAAAACTGCAAACCCTAAAACATTTATTACCAACTCTTTATAGCAAAATCTGCAGACCCAGTTCTATTATTATTCATGAACATTAATTTTTAAGTGGCCAGAGTATACACATTGAATTCATGATGGCAGCTACCCCTAGAGGATGGGGAGAGGGAAACGGAACTGGAGACAGATAGTAAAGCATTCTGTAAGATTTGTGAAGGTAAAAAAAAATTTAAATTTTGTCAGTGCTGCCTGGTAGGAATACTAGTGTTTCTTATATTAAGTCCTTGTACTATTTTAAAGCCTCAGAAAAGCTAAAAATAAAAATATATTTAGTTAGATAGATTCTATTTTATAGATAAGAAATTTCTTTTTGAATTCCCTATTTACAAAGATTTAAGTTGTTTTAGTTTTTGCCATCACAAACAAGGCAGCAAATATCTTCATATTTTTAAATCATCTATCTATCTATCTATCTATTTATTGTTTTTGACAGAGAGAGACAGAGAGAAGGGGGAGGGCCCAGAGCAGTCTCCATAGTTGACAGCATTAGTTTTCCATATAGTTTCACTCCACAGGTGGACGGGGGCTGCACAGGGCAGGAACTGGCTGGGGACCTCCCAGAGCTGGGAGCCTCCTATGTGGGAAGCACGCCCAGAATGGAAGCCAAACCGGGGCCTTCCATAAGGGATGCTCACCCTGGTGAGAACTGAACTGGGGGCACACCCCATTTCAGCATATGGGTTCACATGGGCCAGGGCTGAGATATGATCCTCACACCCAGGGACTGAAAGACAGGCGTTCAACCTGCTGAGCCATCCCAGCATCCTCAGTATCTTCATGTTGTATCTTAAAGCATTTGCATAATTTTTGAATGAAATCCTAGAAGTAGAATTCCTTGATTAAAAAAAATATGCATTTAAAATTTTGATGTATGTTGCCAAATGGCCCTTCCAAAATGCTGCATCAAGGTGGTATCTTGAAAATAGTGAGAATATTATTCTTTGCCAAATTAGTAGGTGACAAGTGTTAAATCACTATTATTCAAATTTGAGGCTAAGGATCTCTTCATAACGTTATAGGCTACTTGATATCTTTTTCCCTCTAATGACTGTTCAGGTCTATTCATTTGTATTCTTGGTCCAGATTAAAATTGCTGCTGAAAAATAACCCATGATTTACACTTTTGACCAATTTATTACAGTTTAACCTTATAATAGCAGAAAAGATATATTATTTTTCTCTAGCAAAAGAAGGCCTGCCTTGGAACTGGCTCTTTCGCCATAATTCATTTTCTTTCTCATAGCAGCCTGCTTTCCTTAAATCCCTTTAGAACCTCCTGTAAGTGTATTTGCATTTTTGAGGTGCTGGTCTTCTTTTCATGGCTTTTTGTACTTGTGAAATCTCAAAGCCACTGTAGCACTTTCTCCCTTGGCCTTTCACCAAAGTTACATTGACATTCTTGTGAGGTATCACTGATTTAATTGCTGAATGCCACAAATCACTAATAATAACACATTATACCTGTATGTCTGTGCGGGCCTCTCTAATTCTGGGACTTGGACTGAGTTTATAAGTTTCTAATTATACAACTCAGCTTATGAAGCACTTTCACATGCTTTTATCTCCTGATCTTTATGACTCTGTGATCACTTATGAAAGAAGAAAGGGGGAACGTGTTTCAGCCTCATTTTACAGAAGAAATCAAAACTCCAGAAGATTAAATGAACTGCCCAAGATCACCCAGTTAATGGTGACAACATTCTTTGAGTTCTCTGATCTTCCAAGGTGTCTAGAAGCAAATAGAAATGTTTATATTTTCAATTATATGTTGTCATCTGTAAGATGCTCTAATTCTTTGCCAGTTGTATGCATTCTGGGTAAAGATTTCCAGAACTTTTTTTTAAGAGCCCAGAAACATCAAAGGCATACCATTTTTAAGAAGGAAATTCATGATTTTCTACTAACATGTCAAAATGTAAATTTTAGGTTAAGATTGGGTGTACATAATTTATTCTTTTAAAAATAGTCTGTAATCATATGTAAACTCAATTGAAGGTTAATTACATGTATATTTTGGCCTCATTTAATCGGAGTTAAAAGTTCATCTTGTAATGCATTTATTAGAGAGAATCAAGGAGAAAAAGTTACATGCATACCAAAGGAAACCTATACAACCAAGATACCCTTGTACAAATGCCTCTTGAAATTCATTAGTTATTATAGAGGAAGCTCCAGTTAGAGGCATGTGGTTAGAACCATGTGGGAAATACGTTGCCTGGGAATCAAGAGTGAAAGAAAAAATATCTGCTTTTTATTAAGACTTGAAGTGTGCTATAATTGGGTTGAGTTTCTACCCAGACAGCCCCCACCCCCCTCATGCTGACATCTGCCAAGTGCATGTAAAACTGTGTTGAGGTGTTATTTTCTGTGGCTGTGTGGACACATGTTAGTCAGTTAAAAATTGAGGCTTTGGGAGTCCTTCATGCTGATTCCTGCTAACGCACGTCGAGGACCCTCATGCCTCCCCGACCAGGAAGATGTCTGTGCCTCTCACTACTAGAAAAGATTGGAATTCTTTAGAGAAGTTATAAATGTTTGATCTTTGAGCTGACACAAATCAGTGACAAAAGTTTAGATTCGAAACTGTCAGAGGCCACATCAGACTGAATGTGCTGTTATCTCTGCAAATGTAAGTCATAAAAAATTGTTTCTTTTAAGTTAAGTAGTGAAGTGTCACGTTCAAATACATCTTTTCATTTGATTGGTATTGTTCTAAATGCAAAGTCTAGCTTAGACTTAGTCAAAGAAAATGCCCTTCTGTATGAAAATTGTTTAAGTCTTTCTAATGGCTGAATTCATTATTACATATTCTAATTGGCTGCCACATTTTACAAGTTATTCACAGTTCATGTCCTCCTTCTCAGACAACAGAAAGATCAGAGTTAATGGAACCAAGGAACCCATAGAGTTTAAATCGAATCAATGGTTTGGAGCGACAGTGAGAGCTCACAGAGGCAAAGTGGTGGTGAGTATGAATCATGTGCTCATGGAGTTGCTCTGGAATAAAACGTACACTGAAATGCTTTCAAACTTACGTTTACAAAGATCTTTTCCTGTAAGAATATGTCAGACTTTTAAATATAAGCTTAATAGCATTCTAAACCAGACATTGAGGGCTTAAAGAATCTGTTTTAGTGTTTAAAGCTATATGAAGTAAAGCTTGTTTTCCAGAGGATTAATTATATATTTTTAAATATTTCAAAAACAACCTGGGAGATAAAAAATAAAACTACACCTTAAAGAGGTAAATAGCTTATTGCTTATGGTTGATTTAAAGGGCTGATTAAAAATTGACCAGAGAAATAGGACTATTGTTAGGATTTGTTAAAAATTAATCAAATGTGATGTCATTCATCTTTTATAGAACTAAAGGAATGCTCTACTTAAGAATATAACTATTGGGAAAGCTGGGATGGCTCAGCGGGTTAAGCGCTTGCTTTGAAGCCCTGGGGACCAAGGATCGGATCCTGGACCCGGCCCATGCGGACCCACATGCTGAACTGGGGAGTGCCCCCAGTTCAGTTCTTGCTGGGACCTATGTGGGAGGTTCCTGGCCCAGTTCCTGCCCTGCGCAGCCCTGTGCCCACCTGTGGAGTGAAACTATATGGAAAACTAATGTCAACTGTGGAGACTGCTCTGGGACCACCCCCTTCTCTCTGTCTCTCTCTGTCTCTGTTTCTCTCTGTCTGTCAAAAATCAATAAAATGAATCTAAAAAAAGAAAGAAAGAATATAACTATTAACTACATGATTCTCTGAGTATTTTTAATAGTTTTTAAAATAAAATAAAAATTTCACTCCCAAATAGATATCTTTCAGCTTTAAAATATGACTTTATGATTGTATTCTCTTATTATTTTGAGTATGATCCAGGGCTAAATTATTGAGAAATAAATGACTGCATTCAGACAATATGAAAATTTTTTTGTTGGGGGAATTTTTTTAACTATTGGCTTTAATTTCCCTACAAGAGAAAGCAATAACTTAGGCTTTTAGGATTTCTTTAAAGCTGTTTGAATTATGACTTAATAAGTATCTAAGGAAAATGACTTACTTTATTTGGTGTTTGGTTAACCCCACCATAAGACTTTTATGCAAAACTGGTAATGTATAAAATACAGATAGCCCTCTCTAATTACAAACCCAGCATTTACAATATGCTCTTCGTAGAATTCTATTTGCCTTAATCTAATTTTCACATTCCAACATTGGTAAAAACTATTTTTATCCTTTAGTGGCATATGACTTATATGAGTTACTACTGAATAGCTAATTCTTGGGAAAGCCGGGATGGCTCAGTGAGTTAAGCGCTCACTTTGCAGCCCCAGGGACCAAGGATCGAGTCCCGGCCCCAGCCCATGTGGACCCAAATGCTGAACTGGGGAGTGCCCCCTGTTCGGTTCTCACTGAGGTGAAGACCCCAGCCCAGTTCCTGCCCTGTGCAGCCCACGTCCACCTGTGGAATGAAACTATGTGGAAAAACCAATGATGTGCACCTATGGAGACTGTTCTGGGCCCTCCTCCATCTCTTTGTCTCTGTATCTCTCTCTCTCTCCCCCTCTGTCTGTCAAAAACAATAAAAATAAATCTTAAAAAAAAAGAAAAGCTAATTCCATGTAATAACTATTTGGAGTTAAATTTTTTTGAGTGCTGATTTACTAATAATTTTTTAAGTCTTAAAAAATGTATCTATAGCATAATTGTGCATTTATTTAATATTTGTAGAAGCCTTCAGATTCATTGAAAATAGAGCAATGCACCATGTTTATAGTAAAAATAGTTAATCGTAGGGGCATCCTTGCATTTTCAAGGAAAATGCACTGGAAATAGGATAATATAAAGTACACTTCAAGTTAATTTTTTCCTTTGAGCACTGAAACTTAACAGAACCAAGAATTAAATTTTACCCTATGTGACAGTTATTAGGGCTACAAAATGCTGCAAACAGAAGTATCATTTTGGAGATCCAGGTATCAGGTGTGTGCATGTTAAGTTTGGGCCAAAGCCCAAATACATCACATCAGTGTGTTTCACATCATTGTGAAACTGAGCAGATATAAGTAAGAGAACATATGAGAGCTGACAGCAGGCAGGTGCTGGAAAGAATTTCATGACATTTAAATGTCCTGTGGTGACAGGGAAGGTGAAGCCAGCTGGCATAATACCCAGCCACACAAGTGAACACTTTCACTGCTCAAACTTCTATTAATACTTTTCTCCTTTCACACTATATGTTAAATGTATTACTGTGCAACTTGTCAGTTCACTAAGATAAGGGAACTTAAATTAGTCAGAGTTTAGGTTTTGGCAGAGACCTCCCACTATAGAGAGTGAAAAACCCCCAAACTGAAGTTGTAGAAGCACCCTTTTTAATTAAGAATATGAGTTATCTTTACTAAAGGTAGTTCTGCCTTGGGCTGATGACCAAAGATACACTTGGAATCATGAACTTTAAAATCAGGAACTGCCTCACTTTTCTGGCATTCTTTTAAGTGTGTTGTCATCAAATTAGGGGACAGGCTGGTGGTTCCATAAGCTAGGAATCCGTAGTTATATATCTTTAGAAATAACTGCTTGAATAATGAGGTAAAATGCTTATGGAGGATTTGACCTAGCAAATCAAGGCAAAAAGGTGCCTTTGTTTTCTACACATTTATTTTTACTGTTTCTCTTGTTCCTTGCAAAATTAATGTTATAGACTTAAATAGGATTTCCTATATCCTCTTTCATACTTGATATCTTTTCAAATATCATCCTCTTGTTAAGTGTAAGCTTTAGGAGAAACACTAGAATATTTCATGCAAGAATTATGTTCTACTGACTGTTGTTTAAATTGTGTTTCATTTTGCCACAAATAAAAACCATTAAATAAAAAATAAAGCCAAGAACACTGTGACAAAGGGTCTGTGTCCACAAAAAATTCATTGTTTAAAAAGCTGATTCTGGGTGGTGAGCACATAATGCAATACATAGATGATGTACTGTAGAATTGTGCACCTGGAAATTATGTAATTGTTACCAACTAATGTCACCTCAATAAATTTAGCAATAAAAAAAGTTATATATAATTTATATCTTCAGTGATAAACTAGGGGAATCCGCAAAACAGTTTTACAAACTTGTCTGTGTGCATTGTTTGATTAGAAAGCTTGTACTTATTTCTCTAAAAAAAGCAACAATTAGGCAAAGAAAAGAACGAGTTCCCATTTTAAGGTGTCCCACTGATTCATTCACTGCTTAAATGACCATTTGCTTTTATGTAGGTCCAATTTAATTTTTTTATTTTTAAGTATGGGTTTTGCTTTGAGAAAATATTTACTTTTGTCAGGTTACTCTCATTTAAGTTAAAATCCTCTGGGAGAGAAACTCATTCCTTTGTGTAGGTTTAATTTGTTCCAATTCTACAATGCATTAAGGTTCACAAATTGGTTTTGGAGGTTTAATGAACTCTGACTACCAAGGCCCTCAGTAGGGTGCTGGAGGCCAATTAATTCACCTCATAATTGAGTGTGTCACAGATTTAGGTACACTCATCAACAAGTCACATCAAATCACAGGATTGCCTTTGCTGTTTCCCAGGCTTGTGCCCCCTTGTATCACTGGAGAACCCTTAAATCCACACCAGAAAAGGACCCCGTTGGCTCGTGCTATGTAGCGATTCAGAACTTCAGTGCCTATGCTGAGTACTCTCCTTGTCGGAACAGTAAGTTATTTTTGTTCTTTGAGACTGAAATTTAGTTCAAGAGCTTTTCTGGTGCAGACCGAGCAGGTGATGTCACAACACCGCTGACAGGGAAATGAGATGGGGGTGGGGGGTGGTAAAGATTACGGACAGCCTGCCAGGATGTTTTCCTGTAACATGAGGGCCACGACAAGGGAATTTTGCTGCCTCTTCTGTTTTAGAAAATTCCTGGTTTTTAGATATTTTGCAGTGGACTTGATGAGTCCCTTATTTGAGGTCTGAAACTCTCTGTTGGTATTCAAAACACTGCGACTTAAAGAAGCTGCCTACCTACTTTACTTGTGAATTGCAAGAAGGGTGTCAGTGTAAAATAAATAAATAAATAACAACTCTATAAATGGAGCCACTTTAAAATGGGGTTGGAGCTGCCATGCCAGAGGAACTGCCTTGCCCGTCTTGTGCCTCAAACCTTTGGAATGTTAAAAACGGGGCAAACTAACCCTAGGACTGGGCCTAAAGCAACACTGTGTCCCAAAGAACTGTTTGCAAAGATAACAAGAAAGCAGATATTATGATGGATGGCTACCTGACTGAAAATTGAAAACATTGTTTAGAATTAGCGTCACTTGTTAGCTTTTCTGCACCAACAAAATGCCTTCTTCCTTCTCTTTGTATAATTGTTCCCCTTCCCTTTCTCACAAATACCCTTGCCTTTCTCTCCTAATCAGAGCGGTGTTTATTTTTTCGGCCTGAATCAGTGATTCCCGAATAACCATTGTTTTTTATCTGAAATGCTTGTCGCCTCTCACTTGGAAAGGCCTTGTATTTTCAGGTTACCACCCGCATGCTTGGACCTGGGGGACACATTGGCCATGAGTTCTCTGTCCGGCCTAGGCTCTCAATGGCTGTTGCTTTTGGGGGCAGCTATGTACTCAGGTTATCTGCATGATATGACTTTCTCCTTGAGGTGTTTAATCCTCCTTTTTCAAAAAGACTCTGCCTGTGTAGAGGGACCTCATGTCATCTGACAGTTCCAGGACCCTTCCAGTCAAGCATCTTTTAAAGTGAGCTTGTGAGTGCCATCTTTGGGGCACTGCTGTTTAGCCACTCCACCTTGATGGCATCCCCAAGGACTCTGGGACGTTATTCGTGGTTGGCTGATACACTCGGCATCCTCTTGTGAACTCTTCCATTTTTTTTATGTGTCATGTAGGTCATTGGAATTTATCAGGCAGCGACCAATGGGTTTTTTATTCTTTTTCTTGATAATTCACAAGACCATGTTTAGAGAAATTGTATTAGAAAGAACCTTCCAGTAACTGAGTTTAGGATATAGATTTTTAAAAACTCAATTCCAAATTAGACTCCCAAAGCTATAAGTAAATTCTCCCTTGTTTCAGGAACTGTTCTTAAAATTCAAGATTACTGTAGACAAGATAATAAATAATATAAGAAATAAATCAATGAAGATAAAAAAAATGGATCTGTTATGATGCATACCAGATAGGAGGGGGTTAGGGGCTGGATTTAAAAGGTAAAGGGATTATGAATACAACTTGGTAGTTATACAATAACCACTGGGTTATAAAGTACAGCATAGGGAATATAGTCAATAATATTGTAATAACCATGTATAATGCCAGGTGGGTACTAGACTTACTGGGAGGTCATTTTATAAATTATATAAATGTCTAATCACTATGCTGTAGACTTGAAACTAATATAAAATAATATTGAATGCCAACTGTAATTGAAACATTAAAATATCTTGAAATAATAAAGCACCTAAATGATATTGTGTTATCATTAAAAAAAAATAAGAAGAGAGGATCAGTGATATGAGAGGGTTAATAAAGAGGCTGCTGAGCTTTAGAAATCAGAAGGACCTGGAGTGGAACAGCTAACTTTGATGGTTTAGAGTGAGGATTTTGGCACAGAAAAGACTGTGACTTCCTGTTTAAAAATCCCAAAATAAATCAGCCACTTCCTTACATCATGACAATTGTCAGCTGAATGAATGTCAGTGAAATTTGGATTTTACTTTAAATGCTTTTAGAACAGGGCTTTCTTGTAGGTAATGAGACTCGGTGATGTATTTAACACATGTTCATTGAACACACAGACCACTAATTCTGTGTTTGGGGAATAAAGCACAGAACAAGAGAAAACAAATCCCTGTCTTCAGGAAACTTAGATTTCAGTTGAGTTGGGGAGACAGAAAACAAACATGTAAATATAAATAAGTTGAGATGCAGTAGTTTCATGCCTGGGTATCTATCTGAAGGAAATGAAATCACTATCTTGAAAAGACATCTGCACCTCCATGTTCGCTGCAGTATTATTTACAAGAGCCAAGACTCAGAAACAACTTAAATGTCCATCAATAAATGACTGTATAAAGACAACATGGTATATAAACAATGGGCTGTTATTCAGCCATAAAAAAGAAGGAAATCCAGCCATTTGTGACAACATGGACGGACCCTGGGGGCATTATGCTAAGTGAAACAAGTCAGACAGAGAAGGACGTATACTCTGTCAGATATCACTTATATGCAGAATCTAAAAAATACACACGCACATGTGTGCATACCTACACATACACACATACATATACACACACTACTAAATGCAGAAAACAGATTGGGGGTTGCCAAGTGGTTGTGATGGCGGGGGGGAGGGGGTGGAGTGCTAAATGGGTGAAAGTAAAAAGGAACCAACTTTCAGTTACAGATACTTTGGATGCCATGTATATCATGGTGACTATAGTTAATAATGCTATATTTTATATTTGAAAGTTGTTAAGAGAGTAGATCTTAAAATCTCTCATCATGAGAAAAAAGAGAAACTTGTAACTGTGTGTGGTGATGGATATTACCTAAACTGAACTGTGGTGATCATTCCAAAATATAGACATATATCAAACTATATTGTACATCTTAGATAATACAATGATAGATGTCAATTACATCTCCTTAAAAACGTTTTAAGGAGTAAATAAGTTTCTAATGTAATGTCAAGTAGTGAAAAGTGCTACAAAGAAAAATATAACAAAGCAGGAGAGAAGGGAGTGACATACCCTGGGTGGCTAGAATAGCTTTTATTTTTTTTAAGATTTGTTTTACTATTTTTTGACAGAGACAGAGAGAGATAGGGAGAAGGGGGGAGGGCCCAGAGCAGTCTCCATAGTTGTACGTCATCAGTCTTCAACATGATTTTGTTCCACACAGGTGGGTGGGGGCCGCACAGTGTGGGGACTAGGCTGGGAACCTCCTGCATGGAAAGCACACCCCAGTTCAGCATATGGGTCCACATGGGCCGGGGCCAGGATTTGATCCTCGGTCCCTGTGGCTCCAAAGTGAGGGCTTAACCAGCTGAGTCATCCCGGCTTCCCCTAGAGTGGCTTTTAGATAGGACCACAGAAAAGGCTACTCTTAGCAAATGGCAATCGCAGTAAGAAGCTGGGATGCTTTCCAGACATGAGCTACAGCAATAAGAGGTAGATTCTGTGTCATGTGCCACAGAAGGTTCCAGGCTCCTATGTTTAGTAAAGAGTCAATATTACCGATATGCTACAGATAAAAATCAGGTGGAGGGATAAATGAAATCCCAAATTGACTCAGAATTCAGTGTAGAGCTGGGATTTAGTGTTAAATGTGTTCCACCAGTTTTCACACCTATCCACATCATAGTTCTCCTGATTTGCTGCAGATACCCATAAGAGTAAATTATTGGCGCTAAAATGACAAGCCCTTCCTTCACATGCCTCTTGCCTAGATGATATATGAGTATCATGTTCTTTCAACTAACATCTAGGATAATTGTTTAAAAACTTTATCACTGCTTCTTGCTCGGCCTTTTGACTGACTGCCTATGTGGTGGGAAAGCTCATATTAAAATGCAGTACACGGCATCTAGACTCATGGGGTAAGAGTTGCAGTGTGAGTTTGAACCATTATCTAAAAATGTAAGTTAGAATAAGCTTGCATCTTGAGTTACATGGCACATTATATTGCCAATTTATTTACTGTTTATTTTCCCAAATAGAAGAATAGCTTGACAAACTTGCATGGAGTTTATAGACTGCTATCTGCCACAATATACCAAAGTTAACTCAAAATGGATCAAAGACCTAAATATAAGACCTGAAGCAATAAGTGGCGTAAAAGAAAGCATAGGTACTGAACTTATGGGCCTTGGGTTTAGGGAGGATTTTGTGAATTTGACCTCAAAGACAAGGGAGGTAAAAGCAAAAATAAATGAATGTAACTATATCAAACTACAAAGTTGCACAGCAAAAGAAATCATCAACAAAACAGAGGCAACCAACTGAATGGGATAAAATATTTGCAAACAATGCCTCTGATAAGGGGCTAATATCCAAAATATATAAAGAACTCATACAACTCAACAACAAAATAACCAAACAATTCAATTTAAAAATGGGCAAAAGACCTGAATAACACTTCCTCCCATGAAGATATACAAACAGCCAATGATATATGAAAAAATGCTCAACATCACTAGCAATTAGGGAAATGCAAATCAAAACCACAGCAAGATACCACCTCACACCAGTTAGAACAGCTATAATCAACAAGACAAGGGATAACAAGTGCTGGAGAGGCTGTGGAGAAAAAGGAACCCTCATACACTGCTGGTGGGAATGTAAATTGGTACAATCAGTATGGAAAACAGTATGGAGGTTCCTCAAAAATTTAAGATTAGAATTACCATATGACCCAGCAACCCCTGTTCTGGGTATCTACCCCAAAAATCTGAAAACACTTATTCATAAAGATATATGCACCCCTATATTCATTGCAGCATTATTCATGGTGGCCAAGCCATGGAAACAACTGAGATGTCCTTCAATAGATGATTGAATAAAGATGTGGTACAATAGAATATTATTACTTGGCTATAAAAAAAATGAAATGCTACCATTTGTGACAACGTGGATGGATTTTGAGATTGCTAGGATAAGTGAAATAAGTCTGAAAATGTTGAGAACCATATGATTTCACTTCTATGTGAGATATAAAACTGAAAGTAACAAACGAATAAGACAGACAAAGAAACAAAAACACAGACAACCAGAGGGTAAGGGGAGAGGGGGAGTGGTAAGAAGAGGGTAAAGTGGGTCAAATAAATATGGTGATGGAGGGAGAACTGACTCTGGGTAGTGAATACACAATGCAATAGATAGATGATGTATGATAGACTTGTATACTTGAAACCTATATAATTTTTGTAACCAATGTCACCCCAAAAGATTTAATTTAAAAAGTGGAGTTTATGTTGAGCTACAGAATAGCTAAATAAATTGCCAAGAATTTTTTCAACTCTAGTACACATGCATGGTTTTCACATCCCTGTGGTCCTTCTAAACTATTCTTCCGCCTCCAATCCACCCAAGGAGCAGACTTCCTGTCTTCCTCAGGAGTTCACAGTTCATTAACACAAAGCCAGATTGTTCATGAGCATATGGTCCATCTCACAGAACAGGAACATCAGCAATATTATTTTCAAAAGAGAATTTAAAGAACACTCTCATGTTCATTCACACCACAAACCTCCTCCACTGATACTTGGAGCAGTATGGACACTAATGTGTTCATTCATATTCATGGCTTGCCTATAGTTCTTACAGTCATTCATAAATTGAGTGGGGCTGGTTTACACAGTTTTCATTCTACTTTGGCAGTCATCAAAGAGTAGTGAAGGGTCAACATGATTCCCTGGATTTCTAAGTTTACTCTGGGACATAATTGTAAAGCTTACAGGCACTCTGAAATTCCAGGAAGAAATATTCCTTCAGCTTTCATGAACTATAATTCTTAGAGAAAAAATTACTTTGCAAAAGAAAGAACCTCACATTCTGTTATAATCACCATTTAATATAAACATTTGAAACTGGTTATTTTCTCAGTGAATTTTATTAAAAAATTACTATTTTCTCTTAATATTTTTCAATTTTGAAGCAAAATAATTGCAAAGAACAGTCATACGTCTTCCCTTTTGAATAATTTGCAATGTTAAAAATAAAAATGTCATAGTTGATTTTCAAAAAGGATTTTTAGAAACATTTGTGCATTATAAAAGTACATGTCTTATAGTATACTCAAGATTACATATGTCTGTTTACATAATTATGTATCATACATTCATATATGTTTCTGGATGCATGCAAATATTTACACATGTGAACTTCTAGAAAAATGGTACATAGACATTTGAGGTTATAGAGATGAGCTTTTAGGAAACTTTATAGCATTCATAACTATGAACCGCAAAATATAGTTATCAAAGAAGGAACAAATTTTGTTAAAACACATTATAAGGTGTCACACACTTAAAAATTTGTTAAGAGAATAAATCTCCTTTAAATGTGTTTATCACAGAAAATAGACAAACAAACAAAAAAAGCAAGGGCTTCAGGAAATATTTTAGAGGTGACGATCGTGTTTTTTTCCTTGATTGTGGTGGGTGATGGTAGCACTCACAGTGTATGCTTCTGTCTAAACTCACCAAAATACGTTAAAATGTGCAATGTTTTTGTATATTAAGTATACCTCAGTAAAGCTGAGGGGAAAAAAGAACTTAGCTTAAAAAACACAAAGCATTAATTGACATTTGAATTAAAAACAGATCTTATCATAAAAAAATTTTTTTAAAAAGCCACCAACCCACAGTGTATGAGGTAGAAAATATTTTAAAATATAAAAGAAGCATCTGGAAAACGTGGGTGAAGACAATGCTAAAATTAGCTAAGGATTAACCAAAGGAACAAAAAAAAAAAACCCAAAACAAAACCCAGAAAACATTTTAGGGGAAGCTGGAAAGGACAGATCTATGTCAGAAAGCTTCTGGAACAGGCACATACATGCCCAGTCTATAAATTTTCCCTTCGTTGATGTGCATTTCCTTTCCTGCCATCTTATTCTAGTTTCCATTCAGGAACATCTTTGATAACAAAAGAGTAATTTTTATTTTCATGTTCATATCCAACTATATAATGGCTGAAATTCCCCCCACTGAACTGTATTTTGGTTTCAATTAAAGCACTTCAGAAGTTGTAGAAACTCTTTCAAAGTACAAGTGACAAGTGGTAAATTCCTGACCCTAATACCCTAGAGACTTTTAAATAACAATATCATTGGAATCCACGTGCTGGACGGCCTATATTTTAACGAAACTGTACAATAGGCCTTAATGGACGTCCATTAAGGGCTATTGTACTATAGAATCACAATGATATTTAGGACAAGAAAATGATCGAAATATGTTTAATAAATTTCTCAGAATAAATTTAAAAGTAAGCATAAAATGATCATTTTAATTATGAATGTCTATAGAGAAAACAACAGAATATCCTGAATTGGTTATTAAAATATGGCTTGGGAATGATGACATTTTAACATTTATATATTTTGATCATTCTAGGTAATGCTGATCCTGAAGGTCAGGGTTACTGCCAAGCAGGATTTAGTCTGGATTTTTATAAGGTGAATTCCTTTGGTCTTGTAGCTTCTAACATTTATCTTACCTGTTTATTTTTATTTTTTTACCTTCTGCCTCTCACTCCCACTCCCATCCCCCCAATAACCAGCAACAGCAAAAGGACATTTGGGTATGTATCTAGCCTCTTTTGACAATTTCTTTAAAATTGCTTATCTACTCTTCATTTCTATTAATCTATGTGTGTAATAACCTATTTAAAAAGTACAGAAATACATATGATGAAAAACAACAGTCTTTCTTCCCACCTCTTGCAGTGACAATCATTTTTAAGTGAAAAATGTCTTCAAAACTCAGTAAAGAAATGTGCTTCTGGAAATATCATAAGCATCTGTAAATTGTTTTATCTCTTTACTGTGATTGACCTATTCGATTTAACATGTGTTAAAATTCACATATCCTTTCACAAAATTAAAAACAGAGGTGTCTAGTAGGAATAGTTTTAAAAATAGTAAAAATTACATCAACATCTGAAGTTTTACTCTCTGTCTTCCCCCGCTCCCTCACTGAAAATTAAAGATGCAGAGTACATTACAGCAGGTGGGGTTGTAAGAGAGAAAGTTTGTATTTGCTCCTCTGGGATTTTGCTCTCTCTCCTGGGAAGGGTGGGTTTGCAGATATATATGGGGGGAAAAGGCATTAGTGTGGCCTTGAGATAAATAGGAACCGAATTTTCATTTTATTGCCAAGGCTCAAAAGACTACTTCTGCTAAATTGCACAGCATTAAATATGTAGATATTTTGCCTTATGGCAGCCATGCCAAAAAACTGAATTTATGTATTAATAGAGGAGAGATTTCAATTCAACTAATTGAGTCCAATTAAAAGTATTTAATATAACATTGAAAGCAAAAAAGGAGAGAAAATGACCTGCGTGACTCAAATATAAGGGCCTCTTTTAAAAATCGCTTTTTTAAGCATTATAAACTGTTAGAGCAATTCTTATTAACAATAACTTATCACTCTTTAAGAAAATCTTAGTTTTTCTTTTTCAATTGTTGTTTCTGTTTTATAGAATGGAGACCTTATAGTAGGAGGACCTGGAAGTTTTTATTGGCAAGGTATGTTCTGTTATCAGAGAAGAAACGCCGGCTTGTTGTTATTAACAAGCAGGAGAAAATATTGACTTTTTATCATGTTAATTTTATATGCATATTCATAATTTCTCAAATGAATGAAGCATCATTTCAGTTTGTACTGGTTATGTAAACAATATTTTAAAATATGGTTTTAAGTTAATTCATTATTTATTCGCCAAAGGTTTACTGGAGCTATGTCAAGCTTCATGCTAGATTCTGGGGACACAGTAAAGAGTAAAGATAGACATCGCTCCTGTCCTTACAGAGGTTACTATCTGGGGAAAGATCAGGCATTATTAATCGAATACTCATACAAGGACCTGAGAAACCCCAGGCATGCATGATAATCACTATGAAGTTCAAGACGGGGCCCTGAGATTTCAGATGTCTTCTCCAGTGTGGCTTGGAGTAAGCGTGCTTTGTCCTCTGGCTGACAGGAGCTGAAATACAACCTGTACTCTGCTTAGGGGCCCCTGAACCCTGAGCAGGAGAAATCTACGCAGAGGAGGTGCCTTCCACTAATTCCTATAAAGGTGTTATGTACAGCAGCAGAAGCCCTAAGGTCTATTAATTTGGAAGCAGGCAACCCTGAACTGAGATCCAGACCCTGAATAGGAAATAACTAGGCAAAGAGAGGAAGGATTGCGTGCAAATGTCTTTGCAGAACATTTGGTCCAAAACATCCACAGAGACATTTCATCTACACCAACCCATCTGCCTGAGCCATGTGCCATTACTTGCGAGGCTACTGAGACTAGAAGGATTATTCACTGCGAGTACAGCCACAACACAATTATTGGATCAATAAAATATAATAGTATTTTTTATGTATTAATATTATTCCTGTAACTCAAAAGTATAAATAAACATTATGGGCTGTTTGAACCCAGGGATCTTTTCTAATCATGGACATTTTGGACAGGACCAAATGGCCACTCGTTGAAAATGTCCCATTGAATGAGTGCAGTGAGGTGAGAATGGAGGGAAGTTAGGGAGGAGGGGCAGAGTTCTTGAGTATTGTATTGTGAACCTGCCACCATGCAGGGCTTGCTGGCCAAGGTAAGCAGTTTTGTCTTTTCCTGAAAATGAGAAGATGTGTTTATCCTAAAAACCATGTGGATTGTAGTAGTGTACATGGATGGACTTAGCTAGAGACAGAATTTGTTGTTTGTCTTGAGAATAAGGGAAACCACTAGAGAATTTTAAGTGCAGGACTGTCCATGTTTTGCAAAAATCACTCTTACTGCAATATGGAAAGTGGGTTGGAGGCTGGCTGGCCGAAGTGAAATATCAGCAAACTAAGCGAGTTATGAGGTTATAAACTTGTGATAAGTTTGCAAGGCCAACTAGTTAGAAGGTTCAGGTGAAGAGGCTTGCTTCTTTGAGTGGTGATGGTAACAGATCTAAAAAGAGGAGAATTTGAAAGATGCTTTGGACGCAAAATTAAACAGCCTAGATTGTGGATTGGCTTTATGAGATGGAGGTAGGGAGGCTATCCGGGGTATGCTTCTCAATTACTGAATGGTTGTAGGTGGGTCCAGTTCACTGAGATGAAGAACACTGGAACAGGTTTGGAGTGGGTTGTAGAGGCAAGAGTATGAGTTTGCTTTTGGTTATGTTGAGTACAAAAATGTTTCAGATACCCGAGAGTTTTCACCTAAATATTTAGAAATAAATATGGGTTTAAGCTCAGAGAAGATATCTAGGCCGAAAAAAAAAAAAAATTCTTATGTACCGCTGATAACTGACACTATGGGTGTGGATTGGCTGCCCAAGGAGAGATTATAGAGAATATAGACTGAATTTTGGCTAAGTTTAGGATAGAGTAGAATATGAGAGATCATTGAGTGATTTTTTTGTTGTTGTTGTTGTTTGTTTGTTTATTTTTTAATGAAAGAGACCTGATCATGTTAATGGGGAAGATATAGGAGAGAGGGGTTTATTATAAAATTTTATATGAAATTACTGTTAAGTGTAATTCATAAATATACAACTTATGAACATCAAATAATTAGCATTAAAAGATTATTTTGCAAACTGAAGAATAATATGTTTTATGCAGTGAGTAGATAAATTATGTGTTCGTAAACATTGTCTTCTAATTCACTTGATTAATTTCACATAGTTCTTTTTCTCCCCTTAAATAGAAAAATGTCTGAGAAAGATGATTTTCTGAAAATAAGCCATATCAAGAGGCTATATAGATCATTTAATTTTTATTCAATCTTAAGATTAGAATGTTTATAGAAGCAGCTAAAAGGAAGCAAGCAAAGGCAGTGTGCGTATGAGAGAAGGAAAGGGGGTATTTAACTTTACCCCAGAGAAAATTGGCAAATTCTACAGATATTGTTCAAAAATTCATGTGTAAATACCATTGTCTTAATATAAGAACAGTCATTTCAAACACAACCACTTGGACATATTTATGGCTTCGTTTGGCAGTTTTATTCTCTTTGGACTTCAAATAAGACTGTGGGAATTATGTGTGAATTCTCAAAGAATAATGTGGCTTTAAAATTAATATTAAATGTTAATCTCTTGAAAGCATTCCTCCATTTTTCTCCCACACCGCATGAGATCATGTCTTTCTTAGATGCCCGTAATAGACATGGGAATGTGTAGAAATTGTCGTAGAAACTTGCTGGCCATCCTTTGGATTTCTCTTCATTCCAATATAGTCGTATTTCAAGATGTCTGATAGTGACTATATGGGAAAGATTAATGAAAGTTCTTGCATCGTTGTTGGTAGCTATGGATTCCTTTCTTTTCCTAATAATCTAGATGTCACTGTACGTTTTGCCTCCCACTATCATAATTGTATGCTCTATGTGTACATTTTAGCATACAAAGTAAATGGCTCACAGATTTTGTCATTCCTTCCTTTAGCATAGCAGATACTGTTTCACAATCGCTTAAGCAAGTGATTTAGATTTAATACATCCGTATTTTGTGAGAACACAAGCAGTCTTATTAGAATGCCAGAGGATCTTTGTTGTAATGCCAAATACCCTAACGGCAAAACCACATGACCTTAGAGAGCACACTTAAGCTCTTTGGGCCTGTTTCCTCACCTATAAGAAGTTATCATCTGGCTAGATGGTCTCAAAGCCAAATGATGTTTCTTCTAGCTAGAATGTTCTAGAATAAAAATTTAAGCACATAGATTTTGCCTACAGGTGTCTTCACTCTTAAGATATTTTTATCATTTGGAAGTAGAGAGAATATGTATGGTGAAGGCAGCAGAAGACAGATAAACTATGTAGTTCATCTTTGGTTCTACCAGAGTGGAAAGCTCTACCCAGCAACACAACTTCACCTTGATGTTCTAGTGGCAAGCAAGAAAATCATTGAAAATACAAGCAATTCCTTGACTGTTTTTTAGGGAGTATGTGTTGTTCAGATGTCCTGTGTCTGCTGAGGGAGGGCTTGCCTCTTGCATTCATTCACTTAATGTGTTAATTCATTTGAACACAGGTCAGGTGATCACTGCCAGTATTGCAGACATCATTGCAAATTACTCATTCAAGGATATTCTAAGGAAATTGGCTCGAGAAAAACAGACAGAAGTGGCTCCGGCTTCCTACGATGATAGTTACCTTGGTGAGATCCATTGCTCAAGACATTTGTGGTTTCTCAAGAGAAAAATATATTAAATGCAGAGACAAAATTTATTCCTCAGTTACCTGATATTGTTTGGCATCTTATGAAAGTTTTTCTTTATTAACTCAGAGTGGCTTCTTAACTTTTTTTCCCTCTTGATTCAGCCATGATATATAACCTACATAATTTGACAGCTATTTTATAGGCTCCATAAGCCTCTTGCACATGAAATATTTTGCCAGTGGTGGATACTATGCATTAGTGGGGCTTCACAGTACTACAGGAACAATGTGATAGTGGCCCCGTCTGATTCCTAGAGCAATAGCAAGAGAACTTCCAGTGGCTAGAATGATCTCAAAATTCATTATGTGCAAACCACACAATACCATTTCCACCACTACTGTTTCTTGCCTTTAGTATCCTATTGGCATTTTGATTGCTCGTTACATTTTTTTTTTAATGATAGTTATGTTTTGTCACTTCACATCACTTTAGAGCTATGTGGGACTTACGAAAGATGATCATTAAGTGAAATTGGGAAGTAGGCCTTGTTGGTGACTAGAAATAGCAAAACCTGAGCACAAAGAATACCTTTAAGAGTATCATGTCTAATCATGATGAATCAGTGACTTTAAAATGTGATGGCAGCCATTTGCAATTTAAGGTGGGTTATCAAGCATTCCTGCTTTACAAAGTGACCTCAGACCCTGACTGGGTTGCCACATTCAGAAGTAGGGGATAAATTATGCTTCCAAGATTTAGTACAACACTGTTCATATCGGTTTGATTAATTTTTCCCTATATGAAGCCCTAAATGATTATGTTCTAATATTTGTTGCGTACAAAGCAGTGCTAGCGCTCATTTGTAAAGCCTTCAAATATGTAATTAGCTTGTTTCTTTTCTTGAAAACAGGATATTCAGTCGCTGCTGGGGAATTTACAGGCGATTCTCAGCAAGGTGAGAGACATTGTTGAATGTCAGTCATTTATAAAACATGGGGATGAGGTAAAGGGACCTAAAAAGACCTTTTACAGATGTAACTTTCTTTGCCACATAAAATATATATAAATAGAATTGTAAATATATATATAATAATATTTTGTAGGGAAAGAAATACACTGTGGCACAGATATTTCAGTCTCAAAGAATTTCATAAGACTGAATAGCAATCTCTATAAATCTAGTTAAACAATAAAAATTAGTCCAGGAATCCCGTGTTATGAATGAAAAAAATACAGATGATTAAATGACTCAGACTAAAGCCATACTGTCAGAGACACGTCAGATGTGAGAAATCAAGAGGCCTCATTTTAATTTCTGGAATCTCATATCAGACATGATTAAATTAAAGTCCCCACCCAACACCCCAGCATCTCCACCGTATTCCCTATTTCCCTTTGGATGTGCCCAAACCCAGAATAATAGAAAAAACTAATCTTTATTTTCATATATGCCCCTCACTTTCTGTCTTCTTTGTTTTTACTTCTCTGATACTGAATCTACCTTCACCTTCCAGTGGTCAAATACTACCTTTTTAAAGATTTATTTTTATTGTTTTTGACAGAGAGAGAGAGAGAGAGATACAGAGACAGCGAGAAGGGGGAGAGCCCAGAACAGTCTTCATAGTTGCACATCATCAGTTTTTCCACATAGTTTCATTCCACAGATGGGCGCAGGGCTGCACAGGGCAGGAACTGGGCCGGGGTCTCGCCCTGGTGAGAACTGAACTGGGGGAACTCCCCAGTTCAGCATACGGTCTGCATGGGCCAAGGATCAAATCCTCAGTCCCTGGGGCTGCAAAGTGAGCACTTAACCCACTGAGCCATCCCGACTTCCCCTCAAATACTACCTTTATAAAGGCCAATTTCAAATGTCACCTCCTCCAGAAATCTTCCCTTAGCTTCTTTCTTTAAACTCCTATGTCATCTCATTTTTCCTTTCCTAAGAGTTTACCATTCATTCATCAAATATTTTTGAGCATGTACTACACACCAGGCTATATGTTAAGTGCTGAACACACAGGTGAATAAATGGTTTTAATCTCAGAGTTTACAGTTTGGTGCAACTGACAGACATTAAACAATGAACACAAACTATCTGATTAAAAAATTGTAGGGTAGGGGATGCCAGGGTAGCTCATCGGTTGAGCTCTTGCCTCACAATCATGAGGTCCAGGGTTCGATTCCTGGCCCCAGCCCGTACAAACCCATACCCTGAACTGCAGCGAACCTGGTAACAACTGGCATGGTGGTGAAGGTTCTCACCTCCCATGGGGGAGGCCCCCAGTTTGGTTCATGCCCCTCATGGCCCCATATCCACCTGTGTGGACTGAAAACATGTCACAACTAATGAAGTACAACTATGGAGACTGCTCTGGGCCCTCCCTACTTCTCTCTCTCTCTTACCTTCTCTCAAACAATAAAATAAATCTGTAAAAGTTGTAGTAAGTGCTAGAGTAAAGTTCTAATCTCATTCATCAGGACTCTACCCTAATGACCTAATGACTTGCCAGAGGTCCCCACCTCCTAATACCATCACATTGGGGGTTAGGACTCATCATATGAATTTAATGGGGACACAAACATTTAATCCATAATAATACTTATTATGTACAAGACAATAAATAGTAGCTTTTATTTTACTAGTAATATTTACTGAATGACTCAATCAGCAACCAATATTTGCCAATTTCCATCTTGTTTCATATGAACATAACTGCTTTTCACTAATGTGTTTTAACTAATTCACAAATAATTAAGAGTAAATGAAATATAGCCATCTTTAGGAATCATCACAGTTCTTTTAATGGTTTCACGTTGACCAGACATTCGTAAAAATAATACTGAACAGAGCCACTTTAAAATGGAGTTGGTGCTGCCATCCCAAAGGAATTGCTTTGTGTCAAACCTATGGAATGTTAAAACAGGACAAAATGACCTTTGACTAGGCCTAAAGCAACACTGTGTCCCAAACAACTGTTTGCAAAGATAACCAGAAATCAGATATGTCTACCTGACTGATGGGTAATGGACTAAAAATTGAAAATATTCTTTAGAATTAGCATCTCAATTTTAGCTTGTTTGTACCTATAGAAATTCTTTCCTTCTATTGATGTCATTTCCCTTTCACTTCTCATAAAAACCTCTTGCCTTAACCTCCTACTAGGAACAGTATTTGAGTTTTTGTCTAAATCAGTGCTTCCTAAATAGATATTCTTTGGGATCCCAAATAAATGCTTATTGCCTCTCTTTGGTCTTTTATTTTTAAGTTAACTCATATAAAGCAGAAATTCATAAAAGAAATTATTACTGTTACATGGATGTTGAAAACACATTTTTTTTCTTTAAAAGGACATTAAAATAATACAAGCCAATTTGTAAAGGCCCTCTCCATAATTTTCTTCTTGAAGATATTAAAAGACAATTTACTGTTGTGGTTAAAAGTGTGCACTTTGGGGGAAGCTGGGATGGCTCAGTAGGTTAAACACTAACTTTGCAGTCCCAGGGACTAAGGATCAAATCCCTGCCCTGGCCTGTGTGGACCCACATGTTAAACTGGGGTGTGCTTCCCACGTGGGAGATCCCCAGCCCAGTTCCTGCTCAGCGTGGCCCCTGCCTATGTACGAAACCATGTCAAAAAGTGATGATGTACAACTATGGGGACTGCTCTGGGCCCTCGCCCTTCTCTCTGTCTCTGTCAAAAACAATAAAATTAATCTTAAAAAAAAAAAAAGTGTGGACTTTGGATCTAGACCACTTGGATTAAACCCTGATTTTTCCACTTACTAGTTCCATGACCTAGTTACCCAACATCTCAGTGCCTCCATTTCTTTATTCCTAAAAGAGGGATGATGATGATGATGATGATGATAATGGTGTCACCTATCAAAAGATCCTTGTGGACATTAAATGTGTTAATCCTATATAATCATAAAATAGTGCAGTGCCTGACACATAAAAGCGCTATTTTAAATATTAGCTGGAATAAGAACCCTCAGGTTAGGGGTCATCATAGATATAATTGAATAACTATCACCTGTATTTCTCTACTTCAGAAGAGCCGTCACTCCTCTCTGCCTATACCTCTGTCTGTTAATTCTACAGCTTCTCTTCTCTTAAACTCACGCCTGTTGGAATGGACCCTGACCATTCTACTGAACTTGCTCTGGTCAAGTAAACCACTGGTCTTCATGTAGCTCATCTTCCACTGAGCCTTTGACAGAGTTAATCACTCCTTCCTTATCTCTTCCCTTTTTTCCCAGACACTGGCAGCTCCTTCTCCATCTCTTTTATTGATTCCTCTTTAATTTCCCTCACCTCATTTACATGTCCCAGGGTCTCTTTGGGTAATTTTATCCAGTCTCACATCTCCAGCTTACACTGAATTCCAAGTTCATGTATCCAGTTCTCTACTCAACACCCAACATCTCTATCTGAATAGCCATCCTGAATTTAATGTGCTCATAACCACACTCATAACCTTCCCACTGACACAAGCTCATGAGTATGTTCCATCATCTTCATTTAAGTAAGTAGCAATGCCAACCTCCCAGCTGCTCAAGCCAAATACCTTGAAGTAGCCTTGAACTGTGCTCTTTCTCCTACACCTCATCCATATCTGATCCATGATAAATCCTGCTAACTAAACTCTCAAAATAAGACCAGAATCTGACCATGTCTTACCTCCTCCACAGCGTCTACTCTGGTCCAAGTCTCCACTGATATTATTGCAATAGCTTCATAACTGGTCTCTCTGTGTTCATCCTTGCCCTCCTGTGTTCTACTCTAAACCCAGCAGCCAAAGTGGCCCTTTAGAAACAGAAATGAGAGTGTGTCACTTCTTTGCTCCCAATGATGTCTCAACTCAGTCAGTCTAAAATTCAAGTCTTCACAATGACTTAAAAGACTCCCAATCACGAAGCTACTAATTACTTTGACCTCATCTTCTACTCCACTCATCACTTCTTCTACTCCAGCCACCCTGGTCTCCTGGCTATCCTTTGAATACTCCACATACATTTGTACTTCAGGACCTTCACACTGTCTCCTCTGACTAGAACATACTTCTGATCTCCATAATATTACTTCCTCACTGTCTTCTGTCTTCACTCAAGAGTCACCTTCTCTCTAAGTCCTTCCATGACTACCTAATAAATCACAAGTCCTTTCTCATCTCAACTCCAGCATTCCCTGTACCACTGTACTGCTAATTTTTCTCTACTATAATTATCCACTTCTAATATACCATTTAACTGACTATTTTTAAATTAATTGCCTCTTCCAACTAGAGGATTAGCTCCACAAGAATAGGCAATTTTGTCCACTTCTTTCACTGTATATCCTATGTTTACCTAAAAATGTTTGTTGATTAAATGACTTAATTCACTATGGAAAAGTTCAACATCTAGCCTCAAATAAATCTGCTGAGATTATTTATCTTAAGATTTATTTTTATTGTTTTTGACAGAGAGAGAGAGACAGAGAGAAGGGGGAGGGCTCAGAGCAGTCTTCATAGTTGCATGTCATTAGATTTCCATATAGTTTTACTCCACAGGTGGGTGTGGGGCTGCACAGGGCAGGAACCTTTGCATGGAGGGACACACCCCCGAGAGCCAGGGGTCTCCTACCTGGGAAGCACAACCCAGGCAGGAGCTGTTCCAGGGCGTCCCACGTAGGAGGCTCGTCCTGGTGAGAACCAAACTGGGGGCACACCCCAGGTCAGCATATGGGTCTGCACAGGCCAGGGCCAGGATTTGATCCTTGGACCCCGGGGTTGCAAATCGAGTGCTCAACCCACTGAGCCATCCTGACCTCCCTTTCTCTGATTATTAATGCTGACAGCATGAGCACCAAACTCTGCTAGAGTTCAGCACACCAGACAGAGTTAATGCAGGATTGGGGGAAGTGAAATTTGAATAGAAGGGGCTCTTTTCCAGGCCCTTCTTCTTTATATGAATTTTTTAACCCCAGTGGTTCAAATAATAGTTCAGATTTTCAGAAACAAGAGCTGAAATAATATTTGATGGTCAGCAATTTCCACTCCTACCTATGGCAGGTGACTGGAAAAAATTAGGTTTGATGAGTCTTCCCAAGTATACGGCAAAAGCAAGGACAGAAACGATGGCTTTCGGAATCAAGAGCCAGATCTCCATGCCTTGAACTGTCCTGCCCCTTTCCGCCAGAATTGTTCCCTGTACCTTTCTACTTGATGCTGTCTTCCCAGGAGACCCTTGGCTATCAGGTTGCCTCCTAATTCTGCAGCCGACAAACAGTTCCAGGGGCCACGATCATATCACCTATGATATGTGGCTTTTCCATAGGCAGCTGAAACTTTTAACATGTTAATGTGACAGGAGCTGTTCCTTTTTACACCTGTACACAAGATGTCATCACAGTAAAAGCTAAAGCAATCAAGGTAAGAGGTTTAAGCTACACATCACACGCAGACCTGAGGAGCCAGACTTATGTTCTAGAGGCAAAAACACATACAGACTGGTGAAGACTGGTAAATCTGAGTATGGCTTTTGGTCTTCTGTTTTCTATTGTCTTTAGCAGAAGCAAATTTTAATGTATGCAAAACCGTTTCTTCGAACTTTCAAGCTCCCTGCACAAAGTACTCATTTAGAAAGCGCTATCCTTAACTGGTTCATTGTGTAGCTTTAAAGTACGCGTGTAATTTACCTTCTGTTTTTATCACCAGAATTGGTCGCTGGAGTTCCGAGAGGAGCACAGAATTTTGGATATGTGAGTACTAAGAAGGCAGTACAGGATAGTTTCTTCTGTATGCCAAGACATGTTTTGTTTCACAAAACTTTTGAGTCTTTTTAAATCCTCTTAATAGCAAGCCCCTAGTGATCCATGCTTTTTGCTGACTGAAAAGGAGGCTACGTTCTGTTTTTGTATCTTGCTGATCTTTGGGCAGGATCCGCTACATAATTGGTAGAACCTAGTGTCAAATGAAAATGCAGGGTTCCTTGTACAAAATTATTAAGAATTTTAGGACACTGATAGCTCAGTATTAGACCAAGGGTGGGGTCCTTCTGAGCACAGGGCCCTGTGTGACTGCACAGGTCACAGACCCATGAAGCCAGCCTGATCTTTGTACACAATCTAGGAATAAATGCAGAGGATCCCATTGTTAAATGATCAACATTTTAATAGGTCTTATATGGTAGAAATAAGAAAATCACTAGTTATTTTCCATGGGTATTAGTTTTCTTACGGCTCCATCGCAAATTACCACCAATTGGGGGGTTCAAAACAACATAAATTTATTCTCTCAAGGTGCCTAAAGTCTGAAATCAAGGTGTCTGCAGGATTACACTCCCTGCAGTGCATTGTGGGGAGAATTCTTCCTGCCTCTTCCAGCTTCAGGGGCCCCCTGCCTTTCTTTGGCACGTGGCAGCCTAACTCCAGTCCATGCCTCAGTTCGGTTCTCACCAGGGTGAGACCCTGGCCCAGTTCCTGCCCTGTGCAGCCCCAAGCCCACCTGTGGAATGAAACTATGTGGAAGGGCCGAGGATGTGCAACTGTGGAGGCTGTTCTGGGCCCTCCCCCTTCTCTCTGTCTCTATCTCCGTCTCTCTCTCTCTCTCTGTCAAAAACAATAAATAAATCTTTAAAAAAAAAAAGATTTATTGTATTGTTTTGACAGAGATAGAGACAGACAGACAGAAACAGAGAGAAACAGAGAGAAGGGGGAGGGCCCAGAGCAGTCTTCATAGTTGTATGTCATCAGTTTTTGACATGGTTGTGTTCCACACAGGTGGGTGGGGGCCATGCAGGGCGAGAACTGAACTGGGGGCCCCCTACAGGGGAAGCAATCCCCAGTTCAGCATATGGTTCCACACGGGCCAGGGCCAGGATTTAATCCATGGTCCCCAGGGCTGCAAAGTGAGTGCTTAACTTGCTGAGCCATCCTGACTTCCCCACCCTGCTCTTAGTATTCTTGGATTCAAATTTTATTTCTTCACTCCAGAGTAGTAAGCATGCATTTTGTCTGAAAGGATCCTTGATTTTACCATAAACAAAAAAATTCAATTGGATTCTTCTAACAATTATTCTTATGGGCTTACATTTTTATTTCATATCTAGCTAATCATTTATCACTCTTCCCCCAAATTTAAAAATGATTTAAGTTATAATTAAAATTTTTTCTCAAATTCTATAGCAAATGATAATAACCTATCTAATTTCTGTAATTTCAGGTTTCAATCATTAACTCTACAGATATGACTTTTATTCAGAATTTTACTGGTGAACAGGTAAAGACATTTTAATATCAAATAATTAACATCACTAGATATTAATAACATATAGTAATATTTAGATCATTTATTCATTCATAAAATAAATATTTACTGAGCACCTACTCTGGAAGCTGTTCTAGACACTAGGAGTATAACCAGGATCCCAGCTCTCAGGCCGCTGGGAAAGGGAGTTGGGGTGGAGGGAGGGCAGTGAGAAGACGATTAACAAACCAATAAATGTCCATATAATTTCAGATAGTGATAAGTAATAAAGAGAGGATATGATTCTTAAAAGGCAAAATGCTACTCACTGCTGGTATCAGAAAGCAGGCCTGTATGTATGAGTTCTGGGTACCCGCCTTTGCTCTCAGAACACAGCTCCTCGTAGGTCCCACTATAGTGGTCAGAGTCAATGAGTCTGGCTCTGCCTCACTCCTCACTGTGACTGGAGCCCTCCCTTGGTCTCAGCGTCATATGGAGGTTGAGCAGCTACCTGGTTCTGCATCCTTCCTCCCAGTAAGGAAGTGTTCCATATCCAGTCACTGGCTGAGGTCTTATTGAGAATGAGCCAACTGCCTCATAGTAGGCTTCTGTCAGTCTCCTGATATAACACAGCCTAGAGTCACGCTGCATACACCCCCCTGTGTTTTCCTGGGTATTGTGGCTTGTTGAAATTTGCCATGTTTCTTAAAACAATGAATATAGTACTGCCATCCAAGAGAGTCAACCATGAGTTGAATTAGTTCCTTTAGGCAACCAATTTTCTCTCCTAACCACCAACCTAGGTCACTGAACTTCCAACGAGTCTTCCATTTGGATCTGCCCAAGTTATATCTTGGCCTCTGGATCGTGGTGTGAGATACTGAAATGCTCAGCTCTTACCAGGAGATACAAATTTGGAATAAAGCATTTATAAAGCAATTTTGATTAACAGAGTTTTTCAATGAACACAGAGCATTTTTGACATTTCTTCCCCACTCACCACCACCAAATTGGAACTTTAGCTTATCTATTACTCTAAAATTTTTAACAAAGCATTTAACTATGTCTGTCATGATACTCTGGTAGTATGGAGAAATGAGGCTGGAATGATAGTGAAGTTGGATGGATTTATGAATTTTGAACAACTATTCCTAAGTGGTGATAATTAGTGATAATGGCTTAAGAAAATTTGGCAAGATTTCTTCTTTGCCCAGATTCATTTTCCATTTTTAACTTTAGAAGCTTCTAAACACTGTTAAATAATTTGGCCTTTCTATAACTTTTCATCCTCAATACACCTAATTTTGTAATCTTGAACCTCAGAACTTAAGACATCAAAGATGAAATTCCTCTAAATAAAGGCCACACAACACTATACCAGGAACAAGAATTTCACGGTCTAGGTTTGGAATAAAGGAAAGAGGTGGGAGGATTGAATTACTGTTTGACACTTGTTAACTCATGTATTCATTCTTTCTGCAAAGAGTACCTGGCACCTACTTTAAACCCTGGTCATGCAGTCCGTGGGGAAAGCTGAACAACACAGACCAATGTCTCTGCTTTTTGTGGAGCACAGTTTCTAGTGGACTGTAGACTGATTAAATTAGTAGATGATGCGTGGCTAAGTCAGCAAAAGCACTGGATTGTAAAATATGGAAACAAAAATGTTGGCAAGCTGAAACTATGGGCCCAATCTGAAAAGATTATAAATTTTGAAAGCATAGGTTGAAAAAACAAAACTTTAAAAGCTAGAATATGAGGAAGTTATGGCACAAGTGTTACACTCAGAAAAAACTTAAGAAACTTAGTTGACGATAAACTCAATATGAATTGACACTGAGATGTGGTTTTGCCCCAAATAAAAACTCTTTTTATGCTTCAATGATATCATATAAAGAGCCCAAAAGCAGAGCGTGTACAAGCTACTTAACTCTCCCCCTGTTAGTGTGCTCATGGGGTATCATATTTTCTTTGGTATCACATGTGACATGTCTAAGAAACAGGGGCCAGGATGGGGAACCAACCGAAAATAATTCTGTCTGGGACTTCTTATGGCAGTGGAATTAGATTTATTCTGTGAGGTTCAAGATTTCAGAACTAGGCAGGATTAAGGACTAGTACTTACAGAAAGGCCAGTGTTTAGCAAAGAACATTCTAATAAATGAGACCACAGATTGAATGGGCTGATTGTTGAACGTCTCCAGAGGATAGTCAATAAGATGTCAGGGGTATTGAGGAGAAAATTATGCATTGGGTTGGGGTTAGACTAAATGACTCCAAGACTCTGTACATGTCTGAGAGCCTATGAATGTAAATGTAAAATTGTGCTGCAATGAGCTAAATCCTTCAGGGAAAACTGAGACATGACTATAAAAATTGTTTTTCGAACCCAAAATATGTCCTCTTATGGTTTTGTTTTGCAGATGGCATCTTATTTTGGATATACAGTTGCAGTATCAGATGTTAACAATGATGGGTAAGTTAATTAGAACTTCCTCACTCACCATGTATTATATTCATCCATAAAAATGTCATGTTTTTTCCTTGATGAAATACAGCCTTCCATATTTCCTCGAAAAGATAGAGGCTCTCTTATTTTGCTTTTTTGTTGTGTTGTTTTTTTTTTGTTTTTTGTTTAGGACAAGAGGATACATCTACTAAAAAATTCTCTGTTGTTCTAGTTTATGTCTTTACTGAGATTTCTCAGCCGTTTTCTACTTTTAGAAAAGGACTGTTTCACTTAGTTTTATCTCTAATTTTATGAATTGAATAGTTGTTGACCACTCAAAATCCATAGTCATTGAAGAATTTGCTCATTTGTTTCATTCATAAAACATTTGTAAATAAATTTTTTTTTTCTCCTGACATTGCTTTAGCCCACATACTAGTAAACACCCATGGGGAAGATGAAATAATAATGGTTTTTTTTAAAGATTATGGCAGTAAATTACAATTGAGCTTGGACCAAACAGCATGATAAATTATGGTTGTTCTTAAGTCATTACTTCACAAATAAATTATTATTAAACATCTCTTTGACTCAGTAAAAGCACCTAACTGACATACAAGGACTGTCTGGGAAAAAAATCCAGCCATTGTCAATGTAAGAGGAATGGATACTTGCCAGACAGCAATCCTATAAAACAAGTAACAAAACAAGAAAACTAATCAATTGAGATGAAGTGATTATCCATCCAATTAATATTGTCGGAGCACCTACTGTGTGCCACACATTGTTCTTTGTGCCTAGAATATAGGGATGAGTATGGCAGAATAGGTTCCTCCTCTCACAGAGCTCACATTTTTTGTTGAAAGCAAATATCAGAAGAATCCTGACCATGTTCCAGAATCTAGGCTAAGTACGTTAGATTCATCATTGATAGACATTAGCTATGACCTTTGTGTATCTATTTTATATGGCGGCATATGATTTAGAGATACATTTAGTTACTATTATACCTATTGGAAAATACCTTTTTCTTGATGAGAATTTTTCTGATTCCACTGACATATATTTCTTGAGCATCTACTATACACTAGTAATATTCTTTCTGTGTGCTAGGATATAGCAGAGAACAAAATAGAAACCCTACCCTCATAAAGGTTATACCAGAGTTGGGGGAGTATAGATGACACAGACAAAAAATAAGTCAAGTCGGGAGTGTGTTAGAAGGTGATGACACTATGTAGGGGAAAAAAAAAATAGAAGGGCTGAAAGCAACCAAGATGTCCTTCAGTAAGTGAATGGATTAATAAACTGATGATATAATATTGTTCAGTGCTAAAAAGAAAGGAGTTTTCAAGCCATGAAAAGACACAGAGGAACCTCAAATGCATATTATTAAGTAAAAAAAAAATCAACTTGAAAAGGCTACGTACTGTATGATTCCAACTATGTGACCGTCTGGAAAAGGCAAGAGTATGGAGACAGTAAAAAGATCAGTGGTTGCCAGGGGGTGCGGGGAGAGATGGATGATTAGCGGGAGCACAGAAGGTTTTTCGGGCAGTGAAACTGCTCCTTGTGACACTATAATGGTGAGTAAATGTCATACATTTGTCAAGACCCATAGAATGTACCATACCAAGTATGAATCCTAATGTAAAGCACGGACTTGGGCGATTATGGTGTGTAAATGTGGGCTCATCGGTTGTAACAAATGTACCACACTGGTGAGAAGGTGGGTAATGGGGGCAGCTATGTATGTGGGGGTTGAATGGGAGTATGTGGGAACTCTCTGCTCAGAATTTCTGCTCAATTCTGCTTTGAACCTAAAACTGCTGTTAAAAAAATAAAGTTTATTAATTAAACTTATAAAAACAAAAACAGAAAGGGCATAGGGAATATGGGGAGGAGTTTGATTTTAAATTAGGTAGATAAGGAACTGAGGAAAGGCCTGAACGAGGTGAGGAGGCAAGCCATGATGATATATGGGGAAGAGTGTTCAACTTCCTGGCAGAAGGTACTGACATAGTCAAGGAACGTGAAAGATGTCGGGAGAGGCAACAGGGGGAAGCAGGATCATGAAGGTTTGTGAGCACCACGTTTCCTCTAAACTGCTTTAAACTCAGACTCTGCCGTAGATAGAATGAGTCTGTTTCCAAGAAGGACGCCTCATCCGGGAGCTACTGCCGATGCTAAGCGAGGCACTGGCTTGCTCCAACCTTGTTTTTAGCAGGTGTGCACTGTCTATAGAACCCTGAGGGCCAGAGGCCTTCTGGGAGCCCTTTGCTGTAAGCCAGGTGACACAGGACAGAGGCTTGTGCGAAGCAGTGGCAGGAAGTAGAAGTGACTGCACTCTGGGTGGATTTTTTTTAAAGATTTATTTTTATTGTTTTTGACAGAGAGAGAGAGAGAGAGAGAGAGAGAGAGAGAGAGAGAGAGAGAGAGAGATGCAGAGACAGAGAGAAGGGGGAGGACCCCAAACAGTCTCCATAGTTGTACATCACTGGTTTTTCTACATAGTTTCATTCCACAGGTGGGTGCAAGGCTGCACAGGGCAGGAACTGGGCCAGGGTCTCGCCCTGATGAGAACTGAACTGGGGGCACTCCCCAGCTCAGCATATGGGTCCCCACGGGCGGGGGCTGGGATTCGATCCTCGGTCCCCAGGGCTGCAAAGTGAGCACTTAACCCACTGAGCCATCCCGGCTTCCCCTGGATTTTTAAAGGTAGATCAGTACGCCCATCTTATCCTAGAAGCAGGTAATTTAAAATTAAATAACTTAAATTGATCTTTAGCTGTCTAAGTTGTGAAAAGAAAGTAACAATTGTGACCACTGTTCACGAATTCCAACCTGGATGAACTGTATTTGTTATCAGAGACTTTTCATAATTTAGGAACAAAATACCTCAAGAATTTTAGTCTGAAACTTATGTTGTCCAGATTTAGGAAGCCTATTCTTTAGGTGGGGGGGGGGGGGGGGGAATCCCACAATGGCCTTTGGGAGATGTGGAGACACAATTCTCTCAACAGATGGTGACACAGCAAGCACAAGGGCTTCTGCCCTGGAAGCCACACAAGCATTTTATAGGACACAGATTAACTCAGCATGTTTCCTTCCAGGGTTCACTCAGTTTTTGATCCTTTCAACTTTCCCCCAGTTTCACAACATGCCCTGTGGGGCACTGTCTCCTTGCTGACAACACATGCATTCTAGTCTATAGCAAAGTTTTGTGACAATGTTTATAGGACTTTTTATTTTGTTTTTTGCCATGTTAAGAAACAAAAGAAAAAAGAAAACTTGTGAGAAAAGGACCTCGTTGGTTTCCTGCCGATCAAAACAACATGGTAGTAACAAACACAGGAATTTTCCAGTGATAACTGGGTCTTTTTTGATGTCCTTAAAAATTGCTATCTATGCACATTATTTCTATTTTATTAGGCAATATATTCAGAATTTCTTTAGACTGCATTGAAAAATACATTCATTATCTTAAAATTGCTGTTTTCAAAATGAAGTGCCCACAGGCTCTCTCTGTCATTTGCTGTTTTCAATTACTTAGATGCCATATAAATTCAAGGTTCTAGTATAAAGGAGTACGCTGTGGAAGCCACCGAGAACCTTTCATCCCAGATAGAGATCAACAGCCCACATGAAGCCTGGGATGACAACAATGAACGTATAATTTGTCATCGTCTTTGTAGCATCTGTGTTTACAGAACAATCACTTGATATTGTTGGGTTTCAAATGGCCAGAAACAGGGAAAACAGGAATTCTTGTGTTTCTGGGGTTATAATACTGGATCCTAGGATGGGGGCCTGAAAACCATTAGTAACAGTGACAGCCAATGTCCTCACCTTTCTGGAGGGTTACTCGTCCTCCTCAGGGAATGTACAAAGCAACCCATCTGGGAGGAGACACACACCTTCAGTCCCTCAGAAATCTTAGCAGAACAAGATAAGACATGCTACAGGTCATGTGTGTGTCAGTGACTTTCTAAACTCCATGATGGCCCCGTGTCAGACACAAGTGGCCTTATTTTGAGAGTGAGTGCATTTGTCAATCTCAGTTTCTCACCAGATTTTCAGAAGAGATCCCAAGGCTATGTGGGATTTACAACAAACACAAATCCCTATCTCAGAGTTTCCCTGGATATTATATATTTGGTTTCTCCAATCTATTAGCGCTTTCAAATACAGAAATCTCTATTCTCCAATGAAACGATTGTAGAACCTAATATTGCTATTGAGTGACAAAATTTCATCATGTATGGTTAGCAGCATTTTTTTCCCTTCCAAAGTACTTTCTGCATAAGACGTCTAATAGCAATGTGTATTACAATCCAGTGAAACTATCTAAAATTCACTGATGAGGAAACTGAGGTACAAAAAGTAAGTGAATTGCCCAAGATCACACATTCATTAGGGAAAGGTTTTGATTAGTTCCTGGAACTTCTGCTGACTTACCCAACAAGTTGTCTTTTTAAAAACTATATACAGGAAACTCTTTACTAAGCGCTATAAAATATATATAATAATTTCAGTATTCAAGGGTTTATAATCTGTAAGTACAAAGAAGTTTCAATCTAATAAGTGAGTAAAATGACGGGCATGCCTCTCACTTTTAAAAGCCAGGGAATGAGATGAATTAGTATATTTGGAACTGAAGATATTCAGTAATATATTTTTTTCATTTTTATTTTTTAAAATAAAAATTGTCTATGTTTAAGGTGTACAACATGATGTTTGACATATATAGTGACATGAACTACGTTTAAACTAATGAATGTATGCATCTGTGTGATTTAGACATCTATAGCCATCCATCACATAGTTACTGTCAGTGTGTGTGTGGTGAGAGTACTTGAGATCTACTCTTTTAGCAAATGTCCAGTATACAATACCATATTATTAACTATAGTCACTATGATCTCTAGAATCTATCATCCTCTGTAACTGCAACTTAGTGCCCTTTGACCGACATCTCCCTATGTCCCCACCTCCCCACCCCTGGTAACCACCATTCTGCTCTCTGCTACTATGGATTCAACATTTTTACATCATAGAGATAGATGATAGATAGCTACATAGATAGATAGATATTATCTATCTATATATACATATATGTAAAAACAGATATAGTCTATGTATATAAATATACACACATATATATAGAATACATATACGGTGGATTCTAATAACCTTAAGGGTAGAAGAATAACATATATGTGTGTGTGTTGTAAGTATTTTACTGTATTTTGGCAAATGGTAAGACCCTACATTTCTATTTATTACATATGAATTTCATTAATGTCCATTATTTTCATGAGTAAGGTCTAACTTCCACTTTATAAAAATATAAAATCATAATTTCAAAGTTATTTCACCCAAACAATTTTAAGATTGTCTTTAATAAAACCGATGGATGATAAAGCAAGAAAATTTCAGGTTCATTTATATTTTTTAGTGTCATGGCATATTAAGAAAAATCAGTTTGTTTGACTATATTAAAATATCCACACTGGTCTACTGCATTTTACTGAGTCCTTGATTATGATTCATAAATAATTTTACAGAGTCTAACTCCTATTTTTTTCTAATTTCCAAAGCCTTTTCTAGCTTTTCCAGCATTATCAGTGAGGAAGGAACTTTCACCGAGCCTTAATCATCCAGCAGAATTTAGTACTAGAATTGAGATTTAATTTCCATTTTTAACCCCAAATTCTTTATTTCCAATGGCTTTTTTAAAAATAGCCTGAATCTTTTCTTTTAAACTGTGGACCTGAGTGGAGTTGTGTAGTGTTTCAAAATAGGATTATGACCATCACTTAGCTAGCTGATTGTTTATGGGTCAGAAGTTTGGACTCCCTGCGTGTTTTGCAGGGCTTTTCTTTCTCCCGCCAAGAGATAATTAAGTACTATTGTGCATGAGGCTACCTAGTAAACATTCTTTCACAGCATATGTCATCTTCTCTATCCATTATACAATGAAAGCAAGGTCCCTACAAATGCTCCAAAATCTCAACATCAGGGGCAGGGGGAAAAGACGGTATCATTAAGTAATGCAATCAAGTAAGTAAGTTGATGGCAATTTTCAGCTCAAAGTTTTTTTATTTAAAAGAAATCTTCAGATATTATGAATGGACGCCAGAAGTTTAGACCCAACAGTTGCATGCGTGCTGGTTGGTGATTGATATTGTCAAGCCTGTGACTGTTTTGAAAATGTAAACAAAGCTGGTGAAATTAACTTCAGTTTAGTTATCTTAAGATAGCCAGAGCTACAAGCTCCGTCAGTGTATAAACTCTGTTAGGAATTTTTGGACAAACTTAACAACAAATGGAAATGGTATTTTTCATCTTGAGCCTAAGCAATCAATCTGTTTTTTTCTAAAGGCTTTTGAAACTTACAGTATTTATACTACTTCAGAAATTCACAGAATTACAATTTAATCCATTGGAAGGGCCAAAAGAAACTACATTTAAAGTGATTCTTAGCAATTATTTAACTTGAAAGCATTTTAGAAAAAAAAAAATGATTTGAAAGGAAGCAACTTTTGGCTGATCACATTTTGGTGCTAGATTTAGTCCAATTATTTTCTTTCATATAGAAGAGATCATTATGATCCAAATAAGTAGAAAACCTAAAAAATTAAAACATGAATAGATTGTAAATTAAATTGATCTTTGTAATGTAATTGATGAACTATATTAGTTCTTGACTATCATAAACAATCAAGTAGAGTATATTCCAGTAGAGCAATTCCAGTATATAGTCTCCTAATCTATATTCTTTTAATAAATAACTATATTCCAAAAACTGGTCATGGGCATTGGCATGCAATATACACTATTCAGAAAAAAGAAACAGAAAGTTTATATGTTAAATGAACATCGTTACACCATCTGGCTACAGAAAATGTGAATTCATATTTTTCATACTGAATGTTCTCATTGGTGGGACCTCTCACCCTCTTTTTATCATTATATTTATGCTTTGCTTTTCAGGAACCTATTTATAACATTTCTATATCAGACAACATGTGAAGGATGAGAAGTTGAGTCCTGCATGGTATTATTAAAGTAGATTTAGACACCAATAAAGAGACACAAATAAAACCTATGTTAAAGCTACACAGAGATTTAAGGAAAACAGCCTAAACATTAGATACCTCAGATACAATGAAATTCAGTGCAGATATCCTATTTTTATGAAATCCCTTCAAATAAGGACTTCAATCTCATTCAAACCACCAGCATAATTCAAACAGAGAAGATGAATTTGGTGAAAACCTGATCATTAATATTATTTCTTCATCATTGTTCTCTTTTGATATATATCTATATCTACATCTACTTCTGCTTCTATTTCTATTATTTCTATTTCCTTATACATTTATATCACCCAGGCTGTTACTATGAGTGTACATATTGTCTCTTAGGATGGCACTCAACCTATTATACAACTACTTTATCAGAAGGTCAGTGAAAAATATCTTTATTAATAATAAATATTTTTAAACTTTGAACTTGATTTGGACATACCCCCAAAAATGGATTTGAGAAATAAGTTTTGAAATAACCTAATAGTACACATAGCCTACTGCAGTGGTTTTTCAATGATTTTTTCTCACCCCGCCTCCCCATGGTCCATAAGAAATATACTGCAACTCAGCACAGCTGCATGCACATGCATGCACACACACACACACACACACCTGAAACAAAAGTTTCACAGAACAATTTTTACCCTTATTATATGTGATGTATTCACTCTGATATTTTCTATTGTATTCTTATTTCATTTTTTACAACTGCTTGTCAAGACCCATTAAATTGATTTCACAATCCACTAATGAGCTGCAAACCAAGATTTAAAAACACCAGGCCAAACAATAATATATATTGTGACTCCTAAATGGCATTGCTAATATAAAAAATATTGACGAGAAGTACAAAACATTCTACAAGACACATTGTACCAATTGTCTCTCAACCTTATGAGAACATAATTATAAATTAAGAACAAATGTTTTTCTCTTTTTCTTTTGGCATTTAGAACATTTTAGAAGACTTTGACTTTAATATCTAGGGAAATGTATTTCTAAGAAAATACATCAGTGCTGTCATAAAACAGTCTAAGAATCCAAAGATTCCATGGATTTCCCAGTCTTTTACAATGATAGGTCGACCAATTTTCCATTTCTAGAACTCGGTGTTTCCAGTGAGAAAGGTTGTGAGCCAATTGCGTCTTGTTCATACCCTCAGGGACTTTGTTCCTTCCTACGTAGAATGAGAAGATGGCCCTGCTCAATCTTTACAATAGAGAACTAGTGATTTTAGAGATCCCTAAACTACAAGGCAGCAACGCACACAATTAATTAGGTGTTTAACGAATGCCTCTTCATAGTGGCAATAATAATAACAGGAAGCGAGGCAATCAGGTTCCAGTAAGGGAAGCCAGGGGCTAGAATGGCCCCCATCCCTGCACTCCTGTCTGCCTAGAACAGAACCGGATGGCAAGCAATGGGACTTTCTTTTTAAGTAAATGTGTCTGGAAGGTTAAAAACTTTTTTACATGAGTATAGCAATCCAACCTATGTTTTAGAATCTGAGACCAAAATAATAGCCATGCCTCGGGTCTGTCTTTCATAGCCACCTACTGCCTTTTTGCAGGTTGGCCACATGACAGCTCAATGTACTTTTTCTCGGGTTATGTCCCCTGCTGTGGTTAGACAGTGAGAGCCTATCCTAGAAGTCACTTGAGGCCCCAGTCTATCCCAAAGTTATGTTTAACCTCATTTCCGGCTCCTACAAGGCAGGAGAGGGAGGAGGGGAATGCATTTTGCTTTTTCAACAGGAACTCTTTGTTTGCATATTGTTACAAGGTAGAATATTGTGTAGTACCATCAATGGTTAGCCCAGTGCTTTCATAATAATTATCATTTGTTGAAAACATTTGAATAACCTGTGTGTATGTGTGCACATTTGGAGGGAGAGAGAGACAGGCAGAGAAAGATCTTAAGTGATATAGCTAACGAAGTAACCTATATCCACATTTCAAAGGTAATGTAACTTGTTCAATATGACACAGTGAGTAACTAAAAGCCAGTTTGTAAATCTAGATCATTATAATGTCAAAACTCATGCTACTCTCATGACCTCTGTGCTCAACTTACTTTCTAGTTGTTATTTGTTTGTTTAAAATAATAAACTTCATTTTCTTTTTAGAGCAGCTTCAGGTTTACAACAAAATTGAGCAGGAAGTACGGAAAGTTCATACAAACCCCCTCTCTCCTCCGCCCTCTGTGTCCCTATTGTTAATATCTTGCTTTGGTGTGGTGCATTTGTTACAGTTGATGAACCTACATTGCTATCTTAACTGAAGTGCATAGTGTACATT
>PVKE010009242.1:0-45348 GCA_004027555.1 Craseonycteris thonglongyai | reverse complement strand
TCTCTCTGTCTCTGTATCTCTCTCTCTCTCTGTCAAAACCAATAAAAAATAAATAAAAGTATCTTTTTAAAAAAAAGTAGGCCTAATACTATACAATACCATAAACTCTGTATTGCCTTGATATATATTTTTAAAGATTTATTTTATTGTTTTTGACAGGAAAAGAGAGACAGAGAGAAGGGGGAGGGCCCAGAGCCGTCTCCATAGTTGTATGTTATCAGTTTTTGACATGGTTTCGTTCCACACAGGTGGGCGGGTGCTGCACAGTATGGGGAACTGGGCAGAGGCCTCCTGCATAGGATGCACGCCCTTGTGAGGTAGGGGCTGAACCGGGGCCTCCCACATGGGAAGCACAACCCAGTTCAGCATATAGGTCCTCACGGGCCAGGGCCAGGGCCAAGACTCGATCCTCGGAACCCAGGTCAGCAAGTCGAGTGCTTAGCCTGTTGAACCATCCTGGCATCCCTGATATATTTTTTTAAAGAATTATTTTATTGTTTTTGACAGAGACAGAGAGAAGGGGAGGGCCCAGAGCAGTCTCCATAGTTGCACATCATTAGTTTTCTACATAGTTTCATTCCACAGGTGGGCGCAGGGCTGCACAGGGTGGGAACTGACCGGGGGCCTCCCTCAAGAGGGGCACACCCTGGTGAAAATGGAATTGGGGGCCTCCCACATGGGAAGCACACCCCAGTTCAGCATGTGGGTCAGCACGGGCTGGGGCCAGGATTCAATCTTTGAACCCTGGGCTGCAAGGCGAGCACTTAACCCACTGTACCATCCCAGCATCCCCTTGCTTTGATATTAATATTGAAATACAGTAATTAAAAGCAAAGTAAGGCTAAGACAAACAGCTTAATGTAACAGTTTTATTATAAAAACAGCATTGTGAGTAAAGTGTGCAATTTTAGTTAAATGGCAGTCAATAAACTTTTCAACTTAACTTCACTAACATGTTTTTAACTTCAAGTAACTTAGAAAAAAACACATATATACACTTAAAACTGTTACAGGAGGGCTAGAGAGTTTACTGGGTAGACATCACATAAGGAACATTAGTATCTGATGACATAGGACAGGATCGGGAGAGTGGATGTGGATGGTTTGGGATCTACATCAGTAGACGATGCTGTACTGGCAAACTTTTATCAGCTTCCTTGAAGAGTGAATGAGTATCAGCTTGCTTTGAGGCCCTACGCCTCTCATGCAAAGTCAGGTTTTGCATGGTGTGCAGCTGCATAACATGCTGAGAAGTGAAAGGTTGCTGTTCTGCAAAAGCTATTACAGTTTCAAGTGCTGCAGTAGCTCTCTGCCAGGATACTCTTTCCACCTCACACCCATCATCACTGTTTTCCTCCTCTGCAATATTCATTGTTCCACAATTCACAGCAGCTTCTATGATGTCTTGTTTTAAGTGTGAGTTACTGGAATAGCTTCATCCACAGCAAGCTAGTTGTTGAGTTCATCTCCAGACAAATTCATTTTGTCGTTAGCAGAGTCAACTAACTCACAGATTTCATCATAAATACTGCTACTGGCAGCTACACTAGTAACTAGAAACCCTTCAAAGTCAGTGGAGGAGGAGGAAGATTCCACAGACATCACAGCTGGCCACAACTTTCTCCAACATTACTGGAATGTTTCACTTCTCATAAAATCTCAAATGCTACTGACAGTATAGACAGCATCTTTGAGATTATATTTTTTCTGAAAGTCCAGAATCGTCTGTCAAAATTAGTCATTGTTTTGCATGAAGTCACGGCTATAAAACATTTTTACATTCTGTATCACTCCTGATCCATTGGTTGGATCATACTTGTAATGTTAGCTGCCTTGGTCTCCCTAGACTCTAATCTCTACTCAGGAAATCTGCCACACCCTGCCTCACTTCTCCCTGTACTACATCCTAGAAACTCTTAGTGCAATAGGCTGGGGCTATTTTAGAACTCATCTTATTCCGGTCTTTCAGGGGTCACTGTTCTTCATTGTTTTATGGCCATTCTTAAAAATCATTGTTTCATGTATCTTTTTGTTGTTGTTGTCTTGGGAAGGAGAGTAATCTGGTCCCAGTTACTCCATTTTGTCCAGAGGTAGAAGTTAAAATGATGCCTTTATTTTTTATTGTGGTAAAATATACATGAAAGTTACCACTTGTCATGGTTAATATTACATGTCAATGTGACTGGGCCACAGGGTGCCCAGATATTTGGTTAAACATTATTTCTGGGTGTGTCTAGGATGGTGCTTCTGGATGAGAGTAAATTTGAGTTGGCAGACTAAGTAAAGCAGATTGCCCCACCCAGTGTGAGCCTCATCCAATATGTTGAAGTCCGGATAGAATAAAGAAGAAAAAAATCTATCTGACTGCCCTTCATTGAGTTGGGACATTGGTCTTCTTCCTTTGTTCTTAGACTCAGACTGTAACAATACCATTGGCTCTTCTAAGTCTAGACTTCTCAGCCTCCACAATTGAATGCATATATTGGTTCCATTTCTCTGGAGAACTTTGATTGATGCACAATTTTAACCCTTTTTAAGTGCATAGTTCACTGGCATTAAATACATTCACAGTGTTGTGCAACCATCACCACAATCCATTTTGAGAATTTTTTCATTACCCGACACAGAAATTCTGTACCCAATTAAATGATAACTTGCTACCCTTCTTCCCACCATCCCCTGGTAACTGCTATTCTACTTTCTGTCTCTATGAATTTACCTATTCTAGGTAAATGGAACCATACAATGTTTGTTCTTTTGTGTCTGGCTTATTTTACTTTGCATAATGTTTTCAAGGTTCATCCCTGTTGTAGCATGTATCAGAATTTATATTTAAAGGCTAAATAATATTCCATTATATGTACATCTTTTTTATTCATTCAGCTATTTGAATTGTTTTCATATTTTGGCTACTGTGAATAGTGCTTCTGTGAACATGGGTGTAATAATAAGCCATGCCTTTTCAAGTTCATAGCTCTTTTCATCAAAAGAATTAGGTGGTGAGCACCTAGTTATTTTTCTGTCCAGCACCCCTACTTCTTTCTAGCCACAACCCCTCCCTCACTAGGGATAGAAAAGTTTCGTGGGCACTAGTTGGGAATCACTCCAATTGTGTTAAATGACTCCTTTGCCCCAATAGTGGCTATTAAACTGGACAAAATTAGTGGTTCTAAACTGGACAAACCAGGGGAAATGCTGAGGAAAGTGAGACTGAGACACTGTTTGCAGCCTTGTTTCCAGCTATTTGGAAAAAGCACTCAGAGAATAAAGCAGACACAGGTAACACGTGAAGAAAGTCAGGGAGAGAATGCCCTGATTCCAGATGCCTCTGTGGCCCTTTCCTTCTGTGACTACGTGAGGGACCCCAGCATCCTTCTAAGCCTCATTTCTTATCTAAGTTAGTAGCTTTGGGGTTTATGTCCCTTGAAACCACTGAGGCAAACTGATTACAATGTTCTTTCCGTATTAGAAGTCCTTCTGTCAGGAAAGAATGAAGCAGTTTGTCTTAGGTCAGATTCTCCCACAAGCTTAACTTGGGTCAAAGATTAAAGTTCAAGTTATTGATTACAGAAGTTCTCAAAAACAAACAAATAAACAAAACACACACACACACAAAGTGAAGAAATGAAGTAGGCAGGTTAGCAACTGTGCCAGGAAGCCTAGCAAGCGTGTGAATAGCTCTGGAGTTTGTCCCACTTCAGGGGAAGGAGCTGGGCTTTGGTAGACACACAGCAATTATGACTCTAAGTCCCTTTGAGGGAGGGACAGCATGGGGACAAAAAGCAGAGTGGCTCCGGTCTCTAAGGACAAGCCTCGGAAGGCTGTGGGTGTAAGTTACAGGCAGGAAAACACACAGAATGCAGGCTCACAGAATTGGTAGAAGGGACATGAGGAAGAGGGGCAGGGAGGGTGAGGTGGCCACAGTGTTTGCTACAACATCTAGGGAAACCGGGGCCTTCCTTCCTCCCATCATCCCACCTGCCCCATCCCCAGGCAAAGCAGCCACTACCACGCACATCCCACCATCAAAACTAAAGTGTGTCATTGGAGTCTGCATGCTGGGAAGCTGTCAGCTTTTTTTACTTCCTGTTTTCCACAATGACTTCTAATGTTCAACATGAAGCATTCTGTTTACCAAATGTGTACTGGATAAGAAAAAAGGAAGAGGTTCCTAAAGATCTTTTCTCCTTCCAAGGCAGAGGCCTCAAATGCTAGCAATGGTCAGCCAAGCAACATAACAATGATTGTAATAGCAAATTCTAGCTTTATTGAACACATACCATGTGCTAATCAGTATTCTAAATGCTTTACATTCATCATCTCATTTAATCCAGCAACTGCACAAGGGAGATACCATTATTATCTTCGTTTTACGAAATAAAAAATCTAAGCTAATAAATGGGAGGAGGACTGGCATTTGAACCCAGGCTGCTTGGCAGCTCTTAACTTCCCTTTCCTAAAGGTGTAATTGACTGTGAAGGGGTTTAATTTCTTTCTTTTTTTTTTTTTAAAGAGTTCTTTTTTAATCTTTAATATTTTATTTATTTATTTATTTATTTATTTAGACAGAGGAGAGAGAGAGGGAGAGATACAGAGACAGAGAGAGAACTGAACTGGGGAGCTCCCAGTTCAGCATATGGTTCCGCACGGGCCGGGGCCGGGATTCGATCCTCCGTCCCCGGCGCTGCAAAGTGAGCGCCTAACCCACTGAGCCATCCCGGCTTCCCTGGTTTAATTTCTTATGTGTTAAATAACACCAAGGATCCATGAAATAAAGTATTTAGTAATACAAGGAGAAACATGAGGAACAGTTTTATTGGAAATATTCTAACATTTTTCTGAACAAAAACAAAGAGACGCAGAAGATAATGAACATCTACATTTTTTTACCCTGAAAACAAATAGTATATCTTCTTTTCAAGTTTCATGGACAGTGACAAAATTCAACAAATACTAAGCTACAGAGACTATTTTGGTAAATTTTGAAAAGTAGAAATTCTAGAAGTCAGTCTCTGATCAAAATGCAATTCAACGACCAATAATATAAAACACACCACTTGGAAACTGAAACACGTAAATAGCATTTCAAATTACCCTTCGACAAGAAGTGAATCAAGAATAAAAACTATTTAGAAAATAATTAAAAATAGGATGTAGTCAAAGCTATCTGCAAAGGTAAACTTAACAGCGTGAAATGCTTTTAGAGTCAGAAAGAGAACCATAAAGCACATGAAGCATGCCGGTTGAGATTTTGGAAAAGACTATAAAGACAGCACCAGCACTGCCACCGCCCCAAAGAAAAAATGGAGAAAAGAAATATTTGAAGAAAAAAAACAACCACCAGACAAAACAAATACCCAGCAGCCTACGAGGAGGAAAGGTGTGCCTTCCAGCCTCTGGACAGCCGTGAAGGCGGCCCTCTGACCCGCGTCCTCATCTCCCCCTGCTCCGCTCGGCTCAGGGAAACCTCCTTTCTGTCAGCACCACGTCTTACACACACTGTGCCTGTCATGCGGCATCTTCCCGTGCTCTACAATAACTGCCTACTTGTGCCTCCCCTCCTGAGACTTGAGGTCTCATGGCAGGACGCATACACTGATCATCACTGTCTCCGCAGGGTCGGAGAATGTTTGCTGGAAGAATGAGAGGGATGGGCTCAAGCCCTGATTCCAGAGTGGCGTTTGGTCCATAGCTGCTCTGTCCCCACTGCTTAGCCAGAGCTCTCAGCACAATGCCATGAGGCCTGGAACGAGTATTCGAACAATTAGGGGGCTAACTATAATGCACTTGCCTCAGCAGATTTTCATGCAGCCAGGAATGATTGTGTGGACAGTGTCAGTAAAATGTGAGGAAGTGGGGCTTTGATTTTTTTTTCTTATTTCCTCTTTTTCCACTGAATAATTAAACATTTCTCTTGTGAAATAGAAAATAGTACTTTTTACCTTCAAGTTCTGGTTCAAATGCCTTCTCTGGCTGGGTCTTCCCTGACTTTTCCAGCTAGAAACAATTATCCTTTTCCTGGGCTTCCAGAGCACCCGCCCCTCCCTGCGGTCTCTTAAAATGTCTGCCTTTGGTTATTGGTGTCTCCAAATGAGCTCTCAACACCGTGTAGACACATGGCAGGTCTGCACAGCACTACCCCGATGAGCAGAGGATGCACTAGGACGTTCATCCAGACTCAACACCTCTTCCCCAGCATGTCGGGGGTGTGGAGGGGACAACACACCTGTTTGAATGGGCAGTTGCCTGGGTGACAGAGACTGCACGGAACTCAAAGCATGCTGGGCAGAGGGTTATGGTCCCCAAACAGGCTCCCACAAGCCTCAGGGGCCATCACTCTCACACCTATGAGTATGTTGTGCTTGGTTGGGAAATGGTCCCAGATGCAAGTTGTGTGACTTCAGCCAAAATGAGGCAGGGAGCTGGGGGTTTGCTATCACGTTACTTGAAGCTGATAAAGGTGGTGGAGGCAGGTGTTTCACGCCTCTCTTTTGTGCCCAGGGGAATACGGAAAGGGCATTCCAGGCACAGGGATCCCTTTGAGCACTCTCCAATGGCAAGAAGTATGTCAGTTTACTTTAGCATTAGCCACTGTCATGACCAGCCCAATCATCTCTACTTGGTCGTCACAACAATCTTTCTAAAAGTCAAATGCCCTCTCACTCACTTGCCTACTCGGAGCCCTGATGGTTTCCCACGACCGTCGGGATTTGGCCTCACATTGCAAGCTCCCCGTGATCTGCCCCCACAGGCCTCTTCATTGCCACCTCCTGCCCCACACCCCTACAGCCCCAATCAGTGAGCTCTCCCAGGATACCCGTCTGGCCCCTCTCTCCTCTCACTATACATTCTCCCCCTTCTGGCATTTTATCCAGGCCTATGGATGAAAAGACAGTCCGTGGCAACTCCTGCATTTGTTTCTTGGTCTGGACTTCTATCTCCAGCTCGAGAACAATACATACAATTGTCTACTTGACATCTTCATTTCAACGTTAAAGACACCTCAAACTCAACTGCCTCAAACAGAAGCCTGGGAGGCCTCCACGGCCCAGCGGCTTGAACCCTAGTCTTGCAGCCCCAGCCTGTGCGGACCCATATGCTGAACTGGGGTGTGTCCCCAGTTTGGTTCTCACTGGAAAGCCTCTTATGTTGGAGGCCCCCGGTTTGGCTCCTGCCCGCAGCGTGCTTCCCGTGTGGAGGCCCCTGGCTTGCAGGGGTGTGCCTCCCATGTGGGGGGTTCCACGCAGGACGCCCCCGGCTGGTTCCTGCCCTGCACAGCCCTGCACCCACCTGTGGAGTGAAACTACCGGTATGTAGAAAACTGATGACGTGCAACTAAGGAGACTGCTCAGGGCCCTGCCCCTTCTCTCTGTCTCTCTGTCAAAAACAATAAAAATAAGTCTTAAAAAAAGAACCCATAAAAAACAAACATAAACCCACTCCATTGACCCCTTACTCTGCTGGTCTTCCCCAGGGCAGCCAACACCCCCACCATCCCTGCAGCCACTGTAGTCGTTCCTGACTCCTCCCTCCCTGACTGCTCACACATTCACTCGACCACGAAGTCCACCTGATTCTACTGCCAAAGCTTCTTGAACATCCAATCTTTCTGTCTATCCTTGTAACGCTGCCCTAGTCCAAGCCACATCTCCCAACTGGACTGCACAAGAGCCTCCTGGTAGGTCTTCCTGAGTTCTCTTCTGCGTCCCTACAATGCATTCTCACACAATAGTCAGGGTGGTCTTATATGCAAATCATGCCACTCCACTGAATTTGGGCTTCTAGTTTTAAGGGGTTCCCACTGGACAACTCTGGGACAATTTGAGCACCAAAATAATTAAGGTTAATAGCTTGGAAAATAGTAGAAATCCTAAAGTCCCTATTAATAATAAATATAGGGGATGGCAGGATAGTTCAGCAGGTTGAGCATTTGTCTTACAGCCCCCGGGTCCGAGGATTGAATCCCGGCCCCAGCCCGTGCGGACCGATATGCTGAGCTGAGGTGTTCCCCTCGTTCAGTTCTCACCAGGGTGAGCTTCCCATGTGGGAGGCCCCCCGGCCCAGTTCCTGCCCTGCAAGGCCCTGCACCCACCTGTGCAATGAAACTATGTTGAAAACTGATGACATACAACTATGGGTTCTCCTTCCTTCTCTCTCTCTCTCTCTCTCTCTCTCTCTCTCTCTCTCAAAAATAATAAAAATAAAATAAAAAATAATTACAAGCATATAATAGACAAGCAGAAGACTGTCAAGTGGAGGGAGTGCTGGAGTTGAAGTCATCGTTTTGTAACCATCATGACAAAGACTGTTTGATTTAGGCAAGAATCATCAACAGATGTTAGATCTCACCTACTTTCTAATCTAAGGAATGGGATAGCTGCATGTTTGTAACATACCTCCCTGATTGCTTATCATTTACAAGGGAAGAACAGTAACTGCAGATTGGAGAAATCAGACAATATCACCAGGAGGAGCAGATGGACACTGTGTGCCTCTTGTGTCACACTGAAGAGGACATACTAACATGCATGCAGTCTTCCAGCCAGGAATGCATGACCCATATCGAATAATGAGGAAACAGCAGACATCCTCAAAACGAGGAACATTCTATTAAAGGGGAGGTTACATTCTTCCACTATGTCAATGTCACAAAAGACAAAAAGGCTAACGATTCCAAGTTAAAGGAGACGAAAAAGAAATGACGATATAATGCAAGACATCATTTCTAGACTACAGGGGAAAATGCTGTGTCAAGGATATTCCTGAGACAATTGACAAAATGGGTGGTAAACGAGGTACCACACTGCACCAATGTTAAACTTAGTGAAGTGGGCACCACTGTGCTGTGCTGTGGTAGGAAACACACAGTGTAAGCATTTAGGGATAAAGAAGCATGATGTATGCAACTTATTCTCAAACAGTTCAGAATAAATATAGAAAGAACAAGTCATTTTAAAAGGTGAATTTGGGGCAAAGCACATACAGATCATACAGATGTCCTTTGTACTATTCACTTTCCTATAACTTTGAAATTATTTCCAAATTAAAAGTTAAATTAAAAAAAAAAATCCATGCTACTTACCATGGCCCACAAGGCATCTGCCACCATTCCCAGCCCACCTGCCCACGTCTTCTCTAGACCACATGCCCCAGCCTACTTGTCTCCATCGACACAGGTTGGCTTTCGGTTTTCCCAACACACCAAGTCTTTCCCTCCTCTGAGCCTTTGTGTTACCTCTATATGGAATTCTCTTCCCCCAGCTCAGTTCTCAGGGCGACAGTAATTGTCACTTTTGATCCCCAACCTAGTAAAGATGTATTATTATATCCTCTCATAGCATGCTGAACTTTTCCTTCACAATACTTACCACAGTTTGTAAGCGTCTGTAGCGTGGGAGGCTTGCTTGATGTCTGTTTTCTCTAGTAGCCTGAAAATCCCTGAAGCCAGGAATCCTGTCCCTGTCACTTATGAATGTGACCTCCACCTTTGCTCCTGGACCTGGACCACTGCCAGGCACTTAGTAAACAGCTGACTAAATGGTGAATTCCATCCTCTAAGTTCACCTCCAAACCACTGGCAGCTCTCAGAGAGCTCCCCTGATGTCCATCGCCAGCCCCAGAAATTGATCCCAGAGGTTGCTCAGATTCCCCTCCACGATGCCAGGGCTTGAAACAGAGACCATGGCCAGGAGGGAGGGAACTAGAGAGGAGAGTGATGTAAAAGGGGAGATGACAAATTCAGCCAGGAGCCTGGGATGAGAGGGGATGTCACGAGGCAGTTGGCTGGAGTGGGTTGGTGCTCAGAGAGACAGCCTGCATTCGATTGAGGGATGGCCAGTAGCTGCAGCTGTGGGCGTGAAGAAGATCCCTCACAGACCCATGCAAAAGACAGAGAAGAGGCCCAAGGATTGGACCTAAAGCACATGGACTTAAGAGCTAAACACAGAGAAACATCCCTGGAAGCAAAGAAAGAGTGTCCAGGAAAGTAGGAGATATCAGGAGCGCGAGTTGTCACAAGGCGAGAGAGGAGTCCAGGATATCCTGGAGACTGCAGACCCAAGCTGGCGGAGTCCATAAACCCTGTGCTTGCCCCCGCCGGCGACAACACTAAAATTACAACTGAGTTATGGAACAAGCAACCTGGGAATCATCTGAAGTCTAGTTAAACGAACGTTTATAACTAAGGATATGAAGAAGCAGCCCCATTGAGACAGAAAATAATATTCAGTGTCAAGTGTAACTGAAATAATAATAATAATAATAATAATAATAATAATAATAATAATAATAATAATAAACGGAGAGAGAGGAGGCCACTTAGGCGTTAAAACCCATACTATTCAAGCTCAACATCTGGCTCCTGGTGCGCTGAGGTAGCCTCGTGGGGGTGCTAAGGGCTTGGACTCTATCTGACTCCTGACTTCGCAATATAAAGCTCTGTGACCCTGGGCAGTAGACTTAACTATCCCTGACTCCGAGCCCTTGGAGTAATGGGAGTGTTCACCTTATGCAGCTGCTGTCAGGGTAACACGAGAGCATCTCGGAAAGCCCCGCGACCCATGTCCAGGAAGAAATGAGCATCACAGGCGCATGCGCAGCAAGAGCAGGGCGCCCTGGCTCCAGCTATTCTATTAGGATCGTTTCCGAAGTTCAGCCAATAATAGGGCTTCCGACAATAGTCAGAGCGCCCCCGCCCCCCCGCCAGCCCTTCTGCTACACGCCCCCGTCCTCTGGTCAGTCCCTATTAAACCTAAAATGGGCAGGCTCTGTTCAACATTGTCCCTTCTCCAAAGCCTGCCCCTGACAACTGGCTTTCCTCGACCCCACAAGTGTGCCCCAAGGCAGATGGTGCTGGAGTTTGCTTACTTGATTGCAACTAACCTTTGTTTGCTAGGTACTATAGTGACACCTCTTTCTCAATGCAGACACCTTGTATGCATGTGAGTAAGCATTCTCCGGCTTCTTGCTTGGAGATACCACCAATGTTTGCCTGTAACTTCTGACAGTCTAATCTCTGAAGGAAAGAGAAGCACAGATACCATTTCACTGCTTAGAAAGCACTTCCACAACATAACCTCCCCTTCATCTGCACAACTGCCCTGTGAGGGAGATACAGCAGCTAACTACACTGGTCCATGTTTATCAAGGATTTACAATGTACCATGCTCTGCGTTAAGCATTTTCATACATGATCTCATTTAAACTCACTTAATCCTATGACATGGGCTCCATTTTTCCATTTTACAGAAGAGAAAAATGGGGCTCTGAGTGGTTAGAACTTGCCCTAAATCAAAGAGGTGAATAATGGATTCAAACCTCAGATGAACTCCAAAGCCACACTTTTAACCTTCTAGATTGCCTCACAAAGTAAGTATAGTATTTCCCAGGCATCATTCTACCCATCAAGTTGAAGACCAGAGAGGTAAAGTGGCATGCCCAAGGTCTCACAACCTGGAAGTGGCTGGGCTGGGATCCATAACTGGATCTTCTGGCTCTGAGCCACCTGAATTCATGCAACGTCAGTGAGTGGGTTTGACAATGTGCTAGGTAATTATTCCTGCAGCAGACTTGCTTGCCAATCCTGCTCTGCCCAGACCAATATTTACATGCATCAGTTCCTTCCTGATATTTTCCAGAAATTTTATGGTTTTCTGAATCCCAAGAACAGTCAGTCAAGAAATTGGAAAAACAGGAAAAGGTATTGTAATTCTCCTATGAGAATTAATGCTTACCAATAAATATAGAGACATTTCTGGTTTGAAGGAATCTGCTGACAGCAAGTAGAAAACAAGAGAAGGAAACACTGAGACATGGAGTCCACGGCTAAGGCAGACATTCCTGAACGTGGGACGGGAGCACGTAGGAGTGATGTGGTCACAATCTAGTCAGTCTTTTTCATAGTTGTTGCAATATTAAAATGCATCTGTGGTCCGCTCTGTTAACAGTGAGTCATTTTTACAAATAAGTATTAATAAGTTTATATGCACTGTATAGCTTATGCAAATCATACGCTATTCCAAGCAATAACAAGTTTTGGAAACAATTAAGTCCTTAAATTGGCAATTTTGACACATTATTCTGTACAGTGCAGATCATCTTGTTGAAGATTTAAACTCTTTGTTATTTGAATAGTACCCAGTAATGTTCTCTGGTATTTTGGGGGTTTAGAATACTTGCCATAGCCTATAGTTCTTTGTGACTACTATTAAATGTGTATTCTTATCTGTAAGAAAGTACATAAAGTGATGAAAAACACAGAATAAGGATTTCAGGAGTTCTCAAGAATTCCAATTTTTCGTTCCCTAATCCTAAAGACCAGTCTCTGTTGGGAATTTGGAAACCCTCACCCAGGGAGACTAGCTGAGTTTCTCAAGCAACCCAGTGGTCGGCAAGCTGTGGCGAGGCCACCTTCCTTGGCCTCCAGAAGGTTCCACGCAGGAGCTGGTCCTGGAGCAGTTCCCTTGGCCAACATCCCTCTAAAGCAGGGCTGTCCAATTTTTTGGCTTCCCTGGGGCCATGCTGGAAGAAGAAGAGTTGTCTTGGGCCACACATAAAACACACTAACACTAACAATAGCTGATGAGCTAAAAAAAAAAAAAATTGCAGAAAGATCTCATAATGCTTTAAGAAAGCTTACAGGTTTGTGTTGGGCCACATTCAAAGCTGCCCTGGGCCACGTGCATTGGACATTGGACAAGCTTTCTCTAAAGGCAAAGGTCTGGGAAGAGGTCACTTCAGGGTTCCATGGGCTGGTCCTGAAAAGCATTGACCTTAGCATGAAATTTCAGGTTGTATCTCAACCATTGGTGCAAACGTTAACTTCCACTCCAGGGAGTATCTGCTTTAAAACGAGTATAAAAAGTGTTTTGTATAAATACAGTGATAAAATGGATGCTCCATAAATGGGTGCCCTGCCAAACTGGCACCCGTGACTCATGTGCCAGTAGGGAGAAGCTGCCGGGCGGGCTTGCAGGCAGCCAGGCAGACCGGGGTCTGAACCGCGCTGCTGGCCACGTACTGGCTGTGTGACTTCAGACAGGTCCCTTCACCTCTCTTAGACTCAGGTTTGGCATCTGTAAAATGCTGATAATACCCATTTCACAGGGCCCCGTATATCACAAAGCCCGGCACAGAGTAAAGCCCTCCGTAAATGGGCGACATTATTTCCTAGTGTGACAGGAAATCGTGGAGTCAGCGACAAAAGCTTGGGGAAAGCTCTGGGAGTCATCAGAGGGGTTCTTTTGCCCTGGGCCTTCTCCAGGTGGGGGTTTTGCTGCACCTGAAGCCCCTGGGCCTCTCCGTTAGTCCAGGCTGCCATCCCTGTCCCGACACAGGTCCTGCGGCACAAGATGGCCAGGAAGGCGACCAGACAAAAGGCCTCTTGCCCACTTGGATTCCCAGGGGACTGGCGAGGTTGGCACCTGGAGCTCTTGCTGCTCCTCCTCTGGCTATGAGGTAACCCGCCCTCAGGCCTGGCATCCGTGGACCTTCAGGCAGGTGGTAGGTAGGGGAGGGGCGTGCGGAGTGGGGCAGTGCTTTGCAGGGTGAGCGCGCTGGTGCCACCCTGTCCCGAGGGAGAGGAGCAGGGCCCTGCGTGCACACCTGTGCCCAGGGCTGGGCCAGAGCGCTGGGCAGAAGAAAGGTGGGCCCTGCGGCCCGGAGCCCTCCCTGCACTCCAGCGCACCCAGGGCCTCTGGCTGCGAAGCATCCTCAGGCTCTGGGTGTGGTCCGAGTTGTGTCTAAGGCCCTTCCCGCACTTGGGGTGCTAGTGTGACATGCTGTGACCTTCAGTTCAGGGCAGGCTAGGGCCATTCCCTCCCTGTATTCCCCCGGCTGTCTAGCGAGGAAGCTCTTACTAACCTCGGGGCATGGGTGGGTCGCTGGATCTAGGGGTGGCCCAGGGAAGCCTAAGGGCCTGGCCCTGCCTGGGGAGCTGGCTCACCTCCCCTTCCCCTGGGGGACAGTCCTGAGTGCCCTGGGGGCCTTGCTTCCTCCCCCCGGGGCTCTGGTGTCTGCCAGCGGTGTGGAGCTGGGCCTGGTGTTTGTCCTGAGGCCCCTCCTGGGAAGGAGCCTCCTGAGGGGCTCTGTCTTCAGGCCTTTCTCATGGAGAGCTCTCCTGGTCACTCTCACGCCGGAATCCTGCGGGGAGAAAAAAGAACCGAAGCAGTGGTTTTCTTCTCATCCCACCCAGCACTAGGAAGACCCTAACCCGGCAACTTGGTGAAAAGTCTTTGCAAACAACAAAGTTCTACATTTCTAACAGTAGGCAGAGCTTCAAGTTGGCCTTGTGGTGCTCAGTTTCTGAAATTTAACAGAGGTGGTACCCCAGAACCAGCTCAAACTGGTCCTATCCTGTTTCTAATAAGACACGAAGTTGCTTTTCACAGACAAGGGACCCAAACTGCCAGTCCTGAAGCTGAAGCACATGAGGAGAGAACTTTGATCGCTATTTGTCCAAAACCAAAGTCTCACCCCCCACTGCCACCCCTCAACAGAAGGATCCGCTCTCCAGGAAGATCCAGGGCTGAGGCCCCTATCTCACCACAAATGACCAAATCCCCCAAACCTTCCAACAGAAACCAGCCCTGCCAGGGCTTTTACATACCAGCCTGCGCCCCTGAGCCCCATAAACTCACCCTGAAGCCTGGATGGGGAGACAGGTTAGAGCCTTGCCTCCTGTTTCATTGCTAAGTCGTTAGCAATAAAAGCAGGTGCCATTGCCCTGGCTCCTGTGCCTGGCGGGCAGTGGCCCCTTGCTCACTAACAGGTGGGCAGTTCTACACTTAGCTGCAGTGTGATGTTAGGTAAGTTACGTGACTTTTTGCAGTCTTGTTTGTTCCACTATAATGTGGGGATGATGGTAACATAGACTGACCACACATACCATTTGAAACAGGGCAGTGTCACTGTTTTCTGCCCTGTTTAAAAGAAGATGTCTGGGGAAGCCGGGATGGCTCAGTGGGTTAAGCGCTCACTTTGCAGCACCGGGGACCGAGGATCGAATCCTGGCCCCGGCCCTTGCAGACCCATGTGCTGAACTGGGGAGTTCCCCCAGTTCAGTTCTCTCTCTCTCTCTCTCTCTCTCTCTCTTTCTGTCTGTCAAAAACAATAAAAAAATAAAATAAAAAATAAAAAATTTCAAAGAGGATGGCTGGTCAACCTATTAATAGCAGTATCAAGGGATTGTCTACATGGTCAGGGGACAGGCTGTTGGGAAGACTGGGCACATCAGTGATATGTTAAATTATTAAGATCAATATAACAATCAAAGAAAATTGTTTCTGTCACTACCAAATGAAGTCCAGTACCTGCCTACTAACTCTCATGTATATTCCTAATGCCCAAACATTGGTGTCTTACATCATTTATCATTAAAATAATCAGGAGCCCTTGGAGGGTAGCTGATTCCATTTCTTTTCTTTTTTATTTCTTTTTTTTTTTTAATTTAAAGATTTATTTTATTGATTTTTGACAGAGAGAAACAGAGACAGAGAGAGACAGAGAGAAGTGGGAGGGCCCAGAGCAGCCTCCACAGTCGACATTAGTTTTCCATATGTTTCACTCCACAGGTGGGCATAGGTCTTGCACCGGCAAGAACTGAACTGGGGGCACACTCCAGTTCAGCATGTGGGTCCGCATGGGCCGGGATTCGATCCTTGGTCCCCGGGGCTCCAAAACGAGCGCTTAACCCACTGAACCATCCCAGCTTTCCCTGATTCCATTTCTTAAGACAAGAAAAATCAGGATGGGTTTACAAACATCATGCTGATGCCAGAAAGCAAGAATATTTACAAAGATGCCATGGGTAGTCTTACAAAGATGCTAATTAAATGGACTACCATACCATTGTCCAAGCTGTAATAACTTCAGTACCCAAAAATACATAATGATCATTATGCTTAAGTGAAATGTCTGGGGATGGCCATGAGTCTGAAGCAACTGAAAAGTAGGAAGTTAGCAAATGCCGGGATAGCTCAGCAGGTTGAGCACTTGCCTTGCAACAGCGGGGTCTGGGAATCAAATCCTGGCCCAGCCCGTGCAAACCCACATGCTGAACTGTGGCACAACTGGTAACTGCCAGGATGGTGGCGATGGTTCTCACCTCCCATTTGGGAGGCCCCTGGTTCGGTTCCACCCCATGTGGCCCCACATCCACGTATGTAGAATGAAACTATGTCACAAATAATGATGTACAACTATGGAGACTGCTCTGGACCCTCCCTCTTCTCTCTCTCTCACCTTTTCTCAAACAATAAAATAAATCTTTTTTAAAAAGTGGAAAGTTAAGATAGTCTTCAAAACGGTAGTACTAAGAAAAGTAATGGGAATAGATGTGATAATTTTGATATTAATAGTTTTTATAAGCAGGAGAGTATTAATATATGGATATTTTGTTTCATTCTATTCCTCCTTTATTTATAAGGCATAAATATGAGCTGATTTCTACCTGTATAAGGAGGAAAGACTAGACCTAGGGAACTGTGAGTCCAGTGACCCTGGGAGAAGGAGGGTTACCATGAGTGAACAGCACTGATGAACATAAAGTAACCAGGTAGGAGATTTCAACACTCTGTTCCAAGATGATGATGAACCCATTTGTTCTGACAAAAACTAACTTAAACATACTTACTTCCTCATCTCCTAAGAAAATAGTTTTAAGAATACCCATCACAAAAGATCCTCAGGTTCTATAAGAGATTAATATTCAGAATATATAAAGAACTCCCACAACTTAATAACCATAAAATGAACAAACTGATGGGCAAAGGACTTGAACAGACATTTCTCTAAACTAAATATACATAAATGGCCAACAAGCACATGAAAAGGTGCTCAACAGCACTAATTATTAGGGAAATACAAATAAAACTCCAATGGGGGAGGCAGGGATGGCTCAGTGGGTTGAGCGCTCACTTTGCAGTGCCGAGGACCGAGGGTCGAGTCCTGGCCCCGACCTGTGCGGATCCATGTGTTGGGCTGGGGGGTTCCCCCAGTTCAGTTCTCTCTCTGTCTCTGTATCTCCATCTCTCTCTCTCTCTCTCTTTCTCAAAAATAATAAAAAATAAATAAATGAAAGTATATATTTTTTTAAAAAATTGAAAAAACAAAAAAACTCCAATGAGATGCCATATCACACTCATTAGGGTGGACGGCTACTGTCAAACAAAGTGAAAACAACAAAAAATGGAAACCCTTGTGCACTGTTGGAAATGTAAAATGATGCAGCTGCTATAGAAAACAGTATTAGCAAGCCCTCAGAAAAGCTCCAATAATTCCAGTGCTGGGTATAGTTCCAAAAGAACTGAAAATATTTGAATGCCCATGTTCTTAGCAGCATTATTCATAATACTCAAGGGATGGAAGCAGAAAAATGGATAAACAAAATATGGCATATATACACAGTTGAATATCATCCAGCTTTAAAGTGGAAGAAAATTCTAACATTCTTCAACATGAGTGAATTCTGAGGACATTGTGTCAAGTGAAATAAGTCAGTCACAAAAAAAGATAAGTATTGGCATCCAAATTGGGAGTGAAGAAGTTAAACAGTCACTTTTTGCAGATGACATGATCCTTTACATAGGAAACCCTAAAGATTCCACCAAAAAACTATTAGAAATAATAAATGAATACAGCAAAGTTGCAGGATATAGAATCAATGTACAAAAATCCATAGTCTTTTTATATACAAACAATGAAACGTCAGAAAAAGAAATGAGAAAAATGATACCTTTTGTGATCAAAACAAAAAGAACAGAATACTTAGGAATAAACTTAACAAAGAACGTGAAGGACTTATACACAGAAAACTATGAGACACTATTAAAAGAAATTGAAGAAGATACAAAGAAATGGAAAGATATTCTGTGTTTATGAATTGAAAGAATCAACATAGTTAAAATGGCCATACTCCCCAAAGCAATATACAGATTTAATGCAATTCCCATCAAAATCCCACAGTCGGGGAAGCTGGGATGGCTCAGAGGGTTAAGTGCTCGCTTTGCAGCCCCGGAGCCCGAGGATTGAATCCTGGCCCCAGCCCATGAAGACCCATATGCTGAATTGGGGTGTGCCCCCAGTTCAGTTCTTGCCGGGGCCCATGTGGGAGATTCCTGGCCCAGTTCCTGCTCTGCGCAGTCCCCCACCCACCTGTGGAGTGAAACTATATGAAAAACGAATGCTGTCAAGTATAGAGACTGCTCTGGGCCCTCCTCCTCCTCTCTGTCTCTCTCTCTGTTAAAAAACAAAAAAAATAAATCTTAAAAAAAAATCCCACAGTCATTCTTTTGAGAAATAGATTTTTAAAAATCATCAGATTCATATGGAACCACAAAAGGCCCCGAATTGCCAAAGCAATCCTCCAAAAAAAACCAAGAATAAGGCTGGAGCATCATGCTCCCCAACTTCAGTCTATACTACAAAGCGTCAGTAATCAAAACAGCTTGGTATTGGCAGAAAAATAGATACACAGACCAATGGGACAGAATCTAAAACCCAGAAGTAAACCAACCCACACATATATGGATGGATCATTTTTTTAAAGATTTATTTTATTGTTTTTGACAGAGAGAGAGACAAAGACAGAGACAGAGAGAAGGGGGAGGGCCCAGAGCAGTCTCCATAGTTGTACATCATCAGTTTTTCACATGGTTTCATTCTACACAGGTGGGCGGGGGCCCACACAGGGCAGAAACCAAGCTGGGGACCTTCTGCATGGGAGGTGCACCCCGGCGAGCTGGGGGCTGAACCAGGGGCCTCCCACGTGTGAAGCTTGCCCTGGTGAGAACCAAACTGGGGGGGGCACACCCCAGTTCAGAACATGGGTCCAAATAGCCTAGGGCCAGGATTCAATCCTTGGACCCCAGGGCTGCAAAGTGAGTGCTTAACCTGCTGAGCCATCCCGGTTTCCCATTAATTTTTGACAGTTTCATTCCGCAGGCGGGCACGGGGCCATGCAGGGCAGGAACCAGGCAGGGGTTTCCTGCATGGAAGGTATGCCCCCGTGAACTGGGGGCCTCCCACATGAGAGGCATACCCAGTGGTAACTAAACTGGGGGCATACCCCAGTTCAGCATATGGGTCCGAACAGGCTGGGGCCGGGACTGGGACTCGATTCTCAGACCCTGGGGCTGTAATGGGAGCCATCCTGACTTCCTCTGGACAGATAATCTTTGACAAAGGAGCAAAAATTACACAATCAAGAAAAGAAGTCCTCTTGAATAAATGGTGCTGGGAAAATTGGAAAACCACATGCAAAAGAATGAATCTGGACTGTGAACTGTCACCATATATCAAAATTAACTCAGAGTGGATTAAAGACCTCCACATAAGACCTGAAACAATAAACTGCACAGAAGAAAGCATCAGTACTAAACTTACAGGTCTTGGGTTCAGAGAAGACTTTATGAACTTGACCTCAAAGGCAAGGGAAGTACAAGCAAAAATAAATGAAGGGGACTACATCAAACTAAAAAGCTTCTGCATAGCAAAGGAAACCATCAACAAAGTAAAAAGGAAACTAACCAAATGGGAGAAAATATTTTCAAACAATGCCTCTGATAAGGGGTTAATATCTAATATATATAAAGAACTCATGCAACTCAACAACAAAAAAAACAAATGATCCTATTTTTAAAAATGAGCAGAAGACCTAAACAGACACTTCTCCCGTGAAGACATACAAACGGCTAACAGATATATGAAAAGATGCTCCTCATCACTAGCTATTAGGGAAATGCAAATAAAAATCACAAGGAGATACCACCTCACACCTGTTAGAATGGCTATAATCAACAAGAAAAGGAATAACAAGTGCTGGAGAGGCTGTGGACAAAAAGGAACCCTCATACACTGCTGGTGGGAATGTAAACTGGTACAACCACTATGGAAGGCTGTATGGAGATTCCTCAAAAAATTAGGAATGCAATTGCCATATGACCCAGCCATCCCTCTACGGGGTATCTACCCAAAAATCCCGAAAACCTTAATCCGCAAAGACGTGTGACCCCAATGTTCATCGCAGCACTGTTCAAGGTGACCAAGTTGTGGAAACAACCAAAGTGTCCTCTGATAGGTGACTGGATAGAGAAGTTGTGGTACATTTATACAATGGAATACTACTCAGCAATAAGAAAAGATGAAATAAAGCCATTTGTGACAACATGGACGGCCCATGAAAACATCTTATTAATTGAAATAAGTCAGACTAAAGAAATCAAGAAACATATGACCTCACTTATAGGTGGAATATAAAACTGAAAGTAACAAAAACTCATGGACACAGAGGGTAAAGGGTAAGGTGTGTGTGGCGGGGGTGAGTAGTGGTGGGGGGTGTAGAGAGGGGGCATCAATTATATGGTGATGGAAAGAGAACTGACTGAGTGGTGAGTACACAATGCAACGCATAGACAATGTAATGTAGAATTACACTTGTGGAACCTATGTAATTTTTGCCGACCAATGTGACCCCCAATAAATTTAAGAATTAAAAAAAAAAGGTAAGTACTATATGATTCCATTCATGAGTTACCTAGAGTAAAATTCATAGACAGAAAGTGGTCAACAGGGGTTGGGGGAGGGGGTAATGGCAATTACTGTGTAATGTAGAGTTTCAGTTTTGCAGGATGAGTAGAATTCTGGAGATGGATGGTACTGATGGTTGCACAGTAATGTGAATGTATTTAATGCCACTGACTGTACATTTAAAAATGGTTAAAACAGATGACGGCAGAATAATTCAGCAGGTTAAGCTCTTGCCTCGTAATTGCAAGGTCAGGGGACCGAATCATGGCCCCGGCCTGTGCAAACCTGTCTGCTGAACTACAGAGCAACTGGTGACCACCAGGATGGTGGTGAAGGTTCTCACCTCCCATGCAGGAGGCCCCAGTTCAGTCCCACCCTGTGCGGCCCCACACCCACCTGTGTGGAATGAAACTATGTCACAACTAATGATACGCAACTATGGAGACTGTTCTGGGCCCTCCCCCTTCTCTCTCCCTCTCATCTTCTCTCAAATAATAAAATAAATCTTTTTTAAAAATGAATTAAAATAGTAAATTTTATATTATGTATATTTTACCACAACTAAAAAAAGAAAAGATCCCCACATTCCAATGTGCAGCCAGGGGAAGGGCAGGGAAGGGTATGTGTGGAACTTTGGTGACTTTACCAATTATAAATTAGTAATAGAATAGGTAGGTTTTAATAGTGCCAATGGAGCAGGTCAGTATTTCATAATGAAGAACAATGGCTCAGGTTTTTATGGTCATACAAATCTTGAATGTAACATCTCTGAGAAAGACAACAAGGTTCAAAAATTATTATATGTATAAAAAAATAAGTTCTATCTATGGATCTTATTTGGATTTTGATTCAAACAAACTGTTAGATAGGACAAAGGTCTCAAGGCCTGGGCAGTTCTGACTATATGCATATAGTGTGTTAGATGTTTAGATGTAGTACAGTATTTTGCAGATGCATGCAGCTGTGTGACCGGATGATGCAAAGAAGAAATCAGGAAATTGGGATGGCTCAGCAGGTTGAGTGCTTGCTCTGCCGCCCTGGGATCCAATGATCGAGTCTCTGTCCCTGTCCTGGCCCATGCAGACCCATATGCTGGACTGCGGTGTTCTTCCCCCCACTCCCCACCCCCCCACCCCAGTTTGGCTCCTACCAGGGTGAGCTTCCCGTGGGAGGTCCCCAGTTCAGCTCCTGCCTGGGGAGTGCCTCTCATGTGGGAGGCCCCTGCCTAGTTCCCACCTGCACAGCCCCGCGCCCACCTGTGGAATAAAACTGTTGAAAACTAATGTACAAATGTGGAGACTGCTCTGGGCTCATTCTCTGTCTGTCAAAAACAATAAATTAAAAAAAAAAATCAACATGTGGTTAACCAAATAGTGCATATAAATGTAGGGTTTTTTTAATATTTATTTTATTGTTTTTGACAGAGACAGAGAGAGACAGAGAGAGACAGAGAGAAGGGGGAGGGCTGCAAAGCAAGCACCCAACCTGCTGAGCCATCCCAGCTTCCCCAAATAGTGCGTATAAGCAATGGCTAAGCCTCCCTTACGGGAGCCAGAGCTTTGGATGTAAATCACCTGCCTCCTTTACTTGTTGCATGTAAATAAAACTACCTAACTACAACCATGTCTCGTTCTTGAATAGAACACCCCAAGCAGCAACCCCCTTGAGTTTGGTAACAAAACTGCAAAAAGTTTTAGCTGACATTTATTCAAATTGAAAATTCAAATACACTGGATAGTTGATATTAATAAATTATTATTAAAAAAATTTAGTTGTAATGATGGTACTGTGTTTTAAAGTTTTTAATCTTTTAGATAATCAAATTGAAATAATTAGATGAAATTCTATGTCTGGGATTAGCTTCAAAATAAGGGAAGAGGGGAAGCCGGGATGGCTCAGTGAGTTAAGTGCTCGCTTTGCAGCCCCAGGGACTGAGAATCAAATCCCAGCCCCAGCCCTTGTGGACCCATATGCTGAACTGGGGTGAGCTTCCCATGTGGGAGGCCCCCAGCCCAGTTCCTGCCCTACACAGCCCCTACCCACCTGTGTGGAATGAAACCATGTTGAAAACTGATGATATACAACTATAGAGACTGCTCTGGGCCCTCCCCATTCTCCCTGTCTCTGTCTCTTTCTGTCTCTGTCAAAAACAATAAATCTTAAAAAATAAATACCGTATTTTTCACTCCATAAGACACACTTTTTCCCCCCAAAAAAGTGGAGGGAAAAGTGTGTGCGTCTTATGGAGTGAATACAAGAGTGCACGTTGGGGACCTTAATGATGCCGTGGGGAAGCCTACAGCCAGATCAGAAAGCAGGGACTGCATGGAAGGAGAGTGGATCCAGGCAGGAAACTTGCGTCTTATGGAGCAAAAAATACAGTAAATAAGGAAAGAGAGTCAGTGGTCATGAGTTGAAATTGTTAAAGTTGAGTGGTGGGTTGATGGAGATTCCATATACTATTATATTTTCTTTTGTGTTTGAAGTTCTCCATAATGAAAAGCATTTTTTAAAGATTTATTTTTATTGCTTTTTGACAGAGAGACAGAGAGAAGGGGAGGGCCCAGAGCAGTCTCCATAGTTGACAACATTAGTTCTCCATACTTGATTTAGGTAGCATACCTTTGTTTCAGCAGCTTTAGTCTAAGCTATGTAATTATTACCAAAAACAAACAGATGTGCAGGACCTACTTTACCTAGGCATTCTCAATTATTATAGAATTTTACTTTACCCTATGAAATTTGGGAAGAATTAAACCTTTATTTATTTATTTATTTATTATTGCTTTTAGACAGAGAGACAGACAGACAGAGAGAAGGGGGAGGGCCCAGAGCAGTCTCCATAGTTGACAGCATTAGTTTTCCATATAGTTTCACTCCACAGGTGGGCACAGGGCTGCGCAGGGCAGGAACTGGGCCGGGAGCCTCCCGCATAGGCCCCAGCAAGAACTGAACTGGGGGCACTCCCCAGTTTAGCATATGGGTCCTCATGGGCCAGGGCCGGGATTCAATCCTTGGGCTCTGGGGCCGCAAAGCGAGCGCTTAACCCGCTGAGCCATCCCAGCTTCCCCTGAAAAGCATTTTTAAAAGTATACAAAAGAAAGAGAGAAGAAGCAAGGAAGGGAGGAAAGAAGGTAGGAAGAGACTTAGCTTCACAAGGTAGTAATAAAAACATTAATTACTGTATTTTGCACTGTAGTCAAATGAATAATATTGAATTTGTATTTGCAGTTTAAATTACTGAAGATAATTTAATTGGTCAAATTTGTTAAATAGAATCTAATAAGTTAGGCACTAAAGAGAATAAGGTAGTGGCTACTTCTCTCAAGCCCAGAAGCCTCTCAAATAATAAATAGTTTACCTGTGGGTTCTTAATTCACCTTAATGGAAAAGATGCAGGTAAAACACTTGGCTCAGGGCCTGCAGCATAGGACGCTTTCAACTCCAGTTCAGATGAACTAATTTACTGGAATGGAAGCAGTGGAGGCGGCAGCAGGTAACCAAGAGCAGAGCATGGAGACAACTCTCATAGGTGCACGGGCTGCCTAGCTAAGGAGGCCATTGTTAAGTCATTCGGCAAATGCTAACTGTATACCAACAAAGCACCAGGGCTGGGATATGGTGGTGAACAAGGTAGCGTCCACCATTTTTCGTCCTTCCAAGTGCCACTGGCCATCCACCTTTAGCCACAGACTTTACCATGCTTCCCGCTTCAAGCCATCCCCATGCCTGGCCTCTTCCCTGTCCCTGTTTGGGCCCCTGGTCCCACCACAGAGAAGCCCTGGCTTCTATTCAAGAGGCTGAGAGCACAGGTCTTAATCCAGGGCACAGGCAGTCAGCCAATGTCCACATAGGTAGTGAGGAGTGTGGGCTTTGGACCAGATGCTATATGTTTGAGTCCTGCCTCAGCCTCTTTTTATCCTTGACCTTGGACAAATAATATAATTCAACCACTCAACAGAATTCCTGTGAAAATTAAATGTGTTATGTATATATGTGTGTGTGAGTGGAATATATATACACACACACTGTTTCTTCAGGGTTTGCTTTTTGGAAGATCTTGGATATTTGTTCGTGGATATAACCGAACAGATTAGATTAGATTAGACCAGTGGCAAAAATGTTTTTTTCAGAGTATCATTTCATCACCTGATTCAGGCCAACTGATGGCCGTTTTATTTCACGTTTCTCCCAAATCATCAATGCATGGGGGGAAATGTCTCTGTAGACAACAACTAGTGTGGGCAAGTGGCTGGAATGCACAGGGTGTATTTAATTTCACTGAGATAAGGGCCGCTGCTATAGTTGTGCAAGGTGTGCACTGTACAACTCTTGGAGGTGCCATTCAGTTGCTGGTAAACCAACCTGTATAGGTATTACAACAATTTTCCAACAGATGACAGTAAAAAAATATTTTTCTCATTAAACTTTGCTTTAATGAGTCTCAAAATACTGTGACAAATTTTTTGTCAAGTTTTTCCATTAATAAGGTACTGATTTTAAAAATTTATAACTTAAAAACTGTCACACACACACACACACAAAAAGGTCCACAGGGAAGCCAGGATGGCTCAGCAGGTTAAGTGCTGGCTTTGCAGCCCCGGGGTCCAGTGATCAAGTCCCGGCCCCGGCCCATGCAGATCCATATGCTGAACTGGGGTGAGCTTCCCATGTGGCCCCCAGCCCAGTTCCTTCCCTGCATGGCCCCCGCCCACCTGTGTGGAACAAAACCATATTGAAAACTGATGCCACACAACTATGGAGACTGCTCTGGGCCCTCCCCCTTCTCTCTGTCTCTCTTTGTCTTTGTCAAAAACAATAAAAAATCAATCTTTACATAAAATGGTCCACAAAACACTCCCTTTTCCTTCTGAAGGTTTGACAATGTATTGCAATCATTAACCAGTCTTTTACTATTAAACTTAAATGGCCAATTGAGACACACAGTCCTGAGACCAGCCCTCCATTACATCTGTGATGGCAGGTATTAGGGATAATACTCGTTGAGCCCCCTGAGTTTTCTGGGCAGACTTGGTGACCAGCTCCAGCTGCCTTCTCATCCGCTGCTTTCATGACACCATAGCAAACGTCTGTCTCATGTCACGAACAGCAAAACGGCCCAGAAGAGAATAATCAGGGCAGTTCTCAATACACAGGGGCTGACCAGGAACCAAAAAATGATGGCAGTGTCACCAGATTTCAAACACTTTGAGCCCTCTTCTGGCTTTTTCCCAGAGCGGTGATCCATCTTCTTCAGTGGAGCAAACTTGCAATCAGAGCGCGCTGTGTGGTCGTGGGGCACAGATGCAGATCCAGCACTGACTTGGTCTGGGTGGTTCCGGATAATCTCCTGAGCTGTGGAACAGCTGCTTCCATTGGTGGGTCACTTTTGCAGTCACCAGCCACATTGCCACGATGAACATCTCTAACAGGCACTTTCTTGACACTGAAGCCCACACTGTCCCCAGGAAGAGCTTCACTCAAGGCTTCATGGTGCATCTCAGCAGACTTTTCTTCAGCTCTTACTTTGACTGGATCAAAGGTGACCACCATGCTGGGTTTGAGAACACCAGTCTCCACCTGGCCCACAGAGACAGCACCAACATCACCAACTGTGTAGACATCCTGGAGAGGCAGACGCAATGGCCTGGCAGACGAGCTGGTGGCGGATGCAATCCAGAGCTTCAAGCAGCATGGCTCCACTGGCATCGCCATCTTTACGGGTGATTTTCCATCCCTTAGAACCAAGGCATGTCAGCACATGGCTCCAGCACATTGTCACCAGTCCAGCCAGAAGCTGGCACAAACGTTGCTGTGCCAGGGTTGTAGCCAATTGTCTTAACGTGGGGCTGACTTCCTTAACAATTTCCTCATATCTCTTCCGGCTGTCAGGCAGCTCAGAGGAATCCATTTTGTTAACACCAACAATTAGTTGTTTCACAGCCTGTGTGTAAGCCAGAAGGGCATGCTAACGGGTCTGTCCATTCTTGGAGGTACTGGCTTCAAATTCACCAGCACAAGCAGCAGCAATCAGGACAGCACAGTCAGCCTGATATGTGCATGTAATCTAAGGTGACCAGATTTTAACATTGGTAAAGCGGGACACCATTGACGGGGGGTGGGGGTGGGGTGTCTTGATTAAAAACTTGGTCTATCTCCCGCTGTTCCCTAGCTTGTCGTGCATTCTTTCCAAAAATTGGGACTTTTTTGAAAATGCCGTGGGACACAGTGCAAATTGTTAAAAAGCGGGACGTCTGGTCACCTTAGACTGTAATCAAGTTTTTGATCATCTGAAACCTGGGGCATCAATGACGGTCACATAATACTTGCTGGCCTCGAATTTTCACAGGGAGATAGCAATGCTGATACCATGCTCACGCCCAGCTTTCAGTTTATCTGGGACCCAGGCGTACCTGAAGGAGCCCTTGCAGCCTCAGCAGCGTCCTTCTCAGATTTTTCGATGATTCTTTTGCTGATCCCACTGCATCTGTAGATCAGATGACCAGCGTGGTAGATTGGCTGAAATCTACATGTCCAATGACAATGTTGCTGATGTGTGCCTTTTCCTTTCCTGTTTTGGGTTAGGTTGAGCGTTGGTTTCCATCACACTGGTGTTCTGGCAGCAAAACCATTGCAGAAAAGCAGCAGTAGGGGAAGCCAGGACGGCTCAACGGGTTGAGCGCTCACTTTGCAGGCCTGGGGACCAAGGATCAAATCCTGGCCCCGGCCTGTGAGGACCCATATGCTGAACTGGCGTGAGCTTCCCATGCTGGTGGCCCCTGGCCCAGTACCTGCCCTGCGTGGCCTCCACCTGAGTGGAATGAAACCATGTAGAAAACTGATGATTTACAACTATGGAGGCTGCTCTGGGCCCTCCTCTGACTCTCTGTCACTGTCTCTCTCTGTCAAAAACAATAAAATAAATATTTTTTAAAAAGCGGCAGTCAATTATTTTAAGGAAAGGGCACCTTTTTGTAATCCACACAAAGTTCTAAGTATGAACCAGCTGAGGAGGTGACTGTGGTCTCTCCAGAGGTGAGAATATGTACCACATTTTCTTGCCTTTTGTGCCAGGCTAGGATCTAAGAACCTGTGGCAGAGAGGGACTGCTTTGTCTTAAGGTCTGGGGCAATGATGGGGATTCTTTGTGTGGTAGGAAGAATTCAAAAGATAATCCCCCATAATCCCTGCCCTTTGATTATTCAATCAAACAGTAATGCAGGTCCTGCTGGGAAGGGATTTTGCAGATGTAAAGTTCCAAGTCAGTGACGATGCAGAGAGAATCCTCCAATCAGGTAGCTGTTTAAGAGCAGAGTTTTCTCCAGCTGGTAGCAGATCAGAGATGTAAAGCAGGGGGTTGGTTTGAGCCCTTGCTGGCATGAAGATCAATGGATCCATGTGATGAGGAATAGAGTAGACTCTAAAGAGTTGCCTCCAGGGGAAGCCGGGATGGCTCAGTGGGTTAAGCACTCACTTTGCAGCCCTGGGGACCAAGGATCGAATCCCGGCCCGGCCTGTGCTGAACCATATGATGAACTGGGAGCTCGCCCAGTTCAGTTCTCTCTCTGTCTCTGTATCTCTCTCTCTATCTCTCTCTCTCTCTCTCTCTCTCTCTCTCTGTCAAAAATAAAAATATATTAAAAAAAAAAAAAAAAAGAGTTGCCTCCAGCTGACAGCAAGACAGCATCCAAAACCACCCCTCTGCAAGGAAATGAATTTGGGCAACAAACTGAACTCAAGTAGAACTGGATTCTTCCTCAGAGCTTCTAGATAAGGGCCAGGCCCAGCAAACACCTGACTTTGGCCTGATGAGACCCTAGGCTGAGAACCCAGCCAAGCCCACAGGATCTGACCTGCAGAACTGGGAAATATTAAATGGGTGTGGTTTTAAGCTGCTAAGCTTGTAGTTGTTCGTTATGCAGCAAGAAAAAACAAATGCACTTGGTTTCAGGAAAAAGCTTAGCTGGAGAGAACATGGGAACTCCTTCAGGAAAGGACTACACCAGCTCTCTTGCACAGTGCAGTGGGGAGAACACATGTCCCCACTCCTCATATGTCCTTTTATGTAGAGGAAGGACTACTGCTACACATGCCAGCCTTTACCCAGCTCCTGACATACTTAGGAAAGAGAAATGATATACCCTCTGTTTTCCCCCTTGAAAGTGCATCAATCAATGTGCACAGTGTGGGGATACCAGGATGGCTCAGTGGGTTGAGCGCCGGGCTTTCGGCGTATTGCCTCTCAGCTCTAAATTCACACCCTCCGGTATCTGCTCTGGGATAATAAGCTGAACTATTTATGCATGATGTTAAACTTTGTCAGTAGAGGGCGCCAGAGGGACACTGAACGAGGAAGGGGACGCTCTTCCTGGTTCTAGTCTTGGGGTGGCTTTAATTTTCTTGCACTTACTGCAGTTTTGCAAAACACACACATGTGGGCACATCCACTGGTCCTCTGACTTAGATGTGTGTCCACAGTAAGGAGTCCTTTGGGGAGTTCACAGCCCCCAGCTTGCAACCACTTTGCTGTACCCAGTTAACCCTCAGGACAGCACAAACCCCAGACCACAGGCTGCCTTTGCAGACCCTCTTGACACCTTTACACACTCATCCATCTGTCTTGACTCACACAGCTTTCTCTAGCGCTATGTCCTGCAGAGCAAGCTTTCTCCAGTACTTGACTTTGGAAGCAGGCTGCCGTTCTCCAGCACGGTGCTCTTACTGAGTGCACGCCCTAACGCTGACTAGTGCCGCGCCGGGCCATTGCTGCACATGCGTGCTCTAGTACTTGGCTCCTGTACTGGCATGGCTCCGTGCAGTGCTGGGTCCCTGCACGGGCAGAGCTCTCTCCAGCACCGAGCGCCACAGTACACTTCCTACAGTCTTGATTCCAGCAGTGCTCCGTGATTAGCAGCTTCAGCTGACGCCCCAGCGGGCAGATTGCTAGGAAGTCCCATTGCTGAGCAGTCAGGGACTTTCTCTGCCCTTTCAAATGAAGTCTGGAGCTCAGTCCTGGTGGGAGAAGATTCATCCTCGTGTGCTCTTGTCTCAGCCTTGGGGATAGTAGCTGATCTTACTATCTGCTACTTCTGTATTCTTTAGAATTGTCTTTAGCTCTCCTTGGTCAATACCCTATTATTCCAACCTGCCATTAATAATTCTTTATGTTAACTTTCCCACTGTGGCTACTGTTTCCTGATTGGACCTTGACTACTATAATAATTGATATGGGACATGGTCCCAGGGGATAGACCCACAAAGATGAGGTTTTGCAATTGCTTGGCTCACCCCCATGGGTTGAGCACAGTGCTGAGCTCCTTGCCGATGGGAATGGGATGCTAGTAATCCATGGCATGCAATGCCATCCCTGTTGATCAAGCTGTTACCTGTGGTTGATTGTGAGGAAGGGTCATTGGAGTACCTGCCTTAGGAACCCAAATGGCTGCTGCCCTTGCCTCCTGGGTAGTCGTAAGGACTAAGGGCTGTATTGTAGGATGGATTCTATTCCGTGTACTTGAGTGATCACAGAGATAAAACAACAAGCTCGGGTCTATTAATTCCTAGCACAAGTCACAATCTGAGAACTAGGATGCTTCCATGACAGTTCTAAAACAGTCCCTTACTTCAGTAGACCCAGGGCCAAACACAAAATTTAATTCTGTAGGTTGCTGGTTTATAAGGACAATTGAATTCACAGTCTTATCAAATTTGTCATGGTAGAACTAGGGCACTGACCAGGAAAGGATCCAGAAATTAATGGTGCATCTGGTTGGATCTCGATGAAGGAGACGATATTGAACTCCTAAGTCATTCTGAAACTCCCTTGCCGGTGGAAGCAGCTGCCCTCCTGTGTCTGAAGAGACTAACTTTTCTCTATCTGAAAATCCTGTGTTACCCTCGTTTGGGGCAAATGCCTTGAAAGGGGATGCTCATTCCATTCAAAATTCACCACAACTACCCTGTTGCCACTAGACCTTTAACTAGGGCCAGATCTGAGCATATTCCAGGGGAACAGGTATACATTATGATCCAGGAAGAAACAGCTTACCAAAAGAATTGCAATACTTTGTTAACATGTTGGCTGAAAACTGGGAAGTACATGAGAATGGATTCTACGCGTATTAAACTAATGAGAATATAACACTAGATAGGGCCTAATTCATTGATGTGGGTGCATTTATTAGAAATTCCAGATGTAATATGTTAACTCATGCACCTGATGTTGGCTCTAAGAAGTTACTTGGTTAGTTGACTGAAATTTGGACTTGATGGTAGTCTATAGTTAGTGAAGCTGAAACGCCAGAGATTTCCTGGCAGCACATGAAAGAGGGAATCCAAAGGCTTAATGTGATAGACTGGATTTTATCATGTACAACTTGTCAACTGTATTCTCTGAGATGACCCAGAAGACATTTCCTTTGCTAAGCATTGAAGGAAGCATCTCTATCCTTCCACAGCTCTCTGGTTACTGTTCTTTATAGATCAGGTATGGCTGTAGGAGATACCATCACTGACAAGGGGTTCTTGATCTCAGTGGGTATGGTGGGATTCAGACAAGGTGGACACATCAACTGTACAGGACAGCAGAGCCTATCAGGCGATCACTTCTTGGCTTGCATAGATCTCTGGCAGTGGGTAACTGACGAGTGTCCCTAGGAATGAAATAGATAGGCAAGCTACTCCAGCATTGATTGAGCTATTAGTAATATTTCCTTCTTGATCTCCTGTCTAGTTATTCTGTTCATTTTTGAAAGTAGGATATTTAATTTTCCAAATACTATTGTTGAATTGTTTATTTCTCCCTTTAATTGTCAGTTTTTGTTTCATGTGTTTGGGAGTTCTGCTGTTAGATACATATGTTTACAACTGATGGATAAGATAAATGAGCCAAAATGAATTCGAATAATTATATACTCATGTAACAGTTTCATTCTTTTTTTTTTTTTTAAAGATTTATTTATTGTTTTTGACAGAGAGAGAGAGATACAGAGTCAGAGACAGAGAGAAGGGGGAGGGCCCAGAACAGTCTCCACAGCTGCACATCATCGGTTTTTCCACATAGTTTCATTCCACAGGTGGGAGCGGGGCTGCACTAGGCAAGAACTGGGCTGGGGTCTTGCCCTGGTGAGAACTGAACTGGGGGCACTCCCCAGCTCAGCATATGGGTCCGCACGGGCCGGGGCCGGGATTCGATCCTTGGTCCCCGGGGCTGCAAAGTGAGCGCCTAACCCATTGAGCCATCCCGGCTTCCCCAGTTTCATTCTTTTTTTTTTTTTTTTTAAATGTTTTAATTTTTTATATATTTATTTATTTATTTTGACAGAGAGAGAGAGAGACAGACAGAGACAGAGAGAGAACTGAACTGGGGGAGCTCCCAGCTCAGCACATGGTTCCGTACGGGCCGGAGCCGGGATTCGATCCCTTGTCCCCAGCGCTGCAAAGTGAGCACTTAACCCACTGAGCCATCCTGGCTTCCCCTCCCAGTTTCATTCTTAATTATTATTATTATTATTTTTTTTGGAAGGGAACTTCCTTTATTTGATGGCAGGTAGCTACTAGAATTGATAGCAAATGCTATTCTTAATATAATTGTGTTTTGTTTTTTGTTTTTTGTTTTTTTTAATATTATTATATTTTATTGTTAAATTTAATTGGGTGACATTGGTTGGTAACAATCAGACATTTTCCCAATGTACAACTCCACATCACATCACCCATGCATCGCATTATGTGCCCAGCTCCCAGAATCAGGTCCTCCTCCAACCCCATATATCTGGTGCCCACTCCCCCCTCCCCCCCCAACCCCCCCCCCCCCCAGTTTCATTCTTTAAACACTTTGAATATGTTATCCCAATGCCTTCTGGCCTCCATAGTTTCTGATAAGAAGTTAGCCATTAATCTTATTGAGGATCCCTTATACATTATGATTTGCTTTTCCTCATGCACTTTCATAATTCTCTTTTTTTACCTTCATACTTTAAGGTACATTGTTTAAAATCCAAATGGGGGGAAGCCGGGATGGCTCAGTGGGTTAAGCGCTCGCTTTGCAGCCCTGGGGTTTGAGGAGTGAATCCTGGTCCCAGCCCATGTGGACCCATATGCTGATTCTTGCTGGTGTGAGCTTCCCATGTGGGAGGCTCCTGGTTTGGCCCCCACTCTAGGGGGCGTGCTTCCCATGTGGGAGGCCCCCAGCCCAGTTCCCGCCCTGCACAGCCCTTGCCCACCTGTGTGGAATGAAACCATGTCAAAAACTGATTATGAATAACTATGGAGACTGCTCTGGGTCCTCCCCCTTCTCTCTGTCTCTCTCTGTCTCTGTCTCTTCCTGTCTCTGTCAAAAACAATAAAATAAATCTTAAAAAAAAAAAGTTTTTCTGAGGGGAGAGCAAGTATCACTGATGAAACGAGTCAGGGTGGCCAGTAATAAGCAGAACTGAAGAAAATTTTGCTAAAATTCATTGATTGTGTGTAAAAATTGTTGGCTAATTGTGAGAAGATAGCAGACCAAGTAAATATCAATAGAGAAACAGTTAGGAAAATCTTAACTGAAAATATTGGCATGAGAAAGGTGTGTGCAAAAATGGTCCCACAGGAGCTCACCAATGAACAAAAGCAAAGGAGAATTAAAGTTTGCCAAGACCTTTTGGGGAAGCAAGACGAAGTTTAGTGCCATGTTATCGCTGGTGATGAAACATGGGTGTACCAGTACGAACCTGAAACAAAGTGCTAAAGTGCACAATGGAAGTCAGCCAATTCTCCACAACCAAAACAGTCTATCAGTCCAAATCAAGAGTCAAAACGATGTTGCTAGCCTTTTTTGATATCAGAGGGATTGATCATTATAAATTTGTACCAACTACACAGTCAACCAAGCTGACTATTTGGAAGTGATGAAAAGACTGCATGAGAAAGTTATACAAAAATGACACAAACTTTTCACCAACAACTCATGGCTCTTGCATCACAATGCACCAGCTCACTCGGCAATGTCTGAGGGAGCTTTTAGCCAGTCACCAAATCACTGTGCTGGAACACCCTCCCTACTCACCTGATCTCGCCCCCAGTGACTTTTTTCTTTACCAGAAGATAAAGGAAATAATGAAAGGAAGATATTTTGATGACATTCAGGACATCAAGGGTAATACGACAATGGCTCTGATGGCAGTTCCAGTAAGAGTTCCAAAATTACTTTGAGGGGTGGACTATAGGTGCTGGGGTCTGGTGCACAGCTTCCCGAGGGGAATACTTCGAAGGTGACCGTAGTGACATTCAGCAAGGAGGTATGTAGCACTTTTTCTAGGATGAGTTCATGAACTTAATTGTCTGACCATGTACGGTATACCTTTTTATTTTCTATAAATATAAAACCTCTATCTTCCTATTAACATTCTTTATTTGATGAGACATCACTCCTATACTTTCCTTTGATTCTTTAGACATGGTTTCCTTTAATCCTTTGAAAATATTTATAATAGCTGATTTAAAGGCTTCCTCAGGGACAGTTTCTTGACTCCTTTTTTTCATTTGTATGGAGCATACTCTTGTTTTTTTGTGTCTTATATATTTTTTTCTTGTTGTTGAAAGTTACAACTTAAACATTAAATTGTGGCAACTCTGAAAATTAGATCTCACCCTTCTCCAGCTTTTATTATTGTTGTTACTGTTTCTTTGTTTAGGGACCTCCCTAGACTCATTCTGTAAGGACTATATCCTTTGTTGTGTAGTCACTGAAGTCCCTTAGTTTGCTTAGTAGTCAACTAATAATTGGACAAAGATTTCCTTAAATGCCTTCAACCACTAAGTCTTCTAGCTTTTTCTGAGGACCTGTGTGTGTATGTGTGCAACACTGCTTTAAGTTTCACTTCCTGCATGCACAGAGCCTCAAGGTCAGCTAAAGGTGAGAACTTATGGTCTTCTCAGGTCTTTCCTGGGTCATGCATATAGCCCTACACATGGCTTGTGACCTAAGAATTCCCAGGAATGTCAGAGATTTCAAGGCCCTCTATGGACATCTCATTCCCTAGTTTTTTCTTTTAAGATTTTTTGTCAGCCTCTTGTTACCCCCAACAGGTAGGAAACTTTAGGCAGCTGTAATGCTAAACAAGTGCCAGTGATTATTTTCAACTAGGGATATGGCTATTAGCCCAGGGACGATTCTGATTCAGGTCAAATAAAGACAAACCCAGAGAACTGAGCTTTTCAGAGAGCTGTCAGACAGGTCAAGTAGGGACACTTCTTTGGGGATGGGGCTCTTACAGAGCTTCAAGCCTGTTTGCTCTTCTGTGGCTGTTAGGCCAACGTTCCTCAGAGCTCCTTTAGTTGTGAGGCTTTTAGTTTTCAAGGTTTCTGTGGATCTGGGGAGAGGCAAATGGGACTAGGACAAGTTAAAACTCCACAAAGTTCACATTCTCACTAGGATAGCGCTATTTTTCTTGAATAAATGCTTCTTGGATTGTAGCTAGCCCTTGGTTAATTTCCAGGGTTATGAAAAAGGTGATTTGGATAATTTTTGTTAGGGTTCTTATTGTTTTTCTGGAGGAGTGACTTTTTGGAGGTCCTTACTCTACCCTCTGGAAGTGTTTCTCTCCTCGATCTATACAACAGATACCCTAGGTCTGGTAGCCAAAATTCTGACTTGAGTTGCCACAGTGGAGTCATAGCCACTCACCAGTTACCAGATCCACATCAATAATAGACTCAGGGGAGAAGCTGGGGTGGCTCAGCGGGTTAAGCACTCGCTTTGCTGCCCCAGGGTACAAGGATCGAATCCCGGCCCCGACCCATGTGGACCCATATGCTGAGCTGGGGTGTGTCCCCAGTTCAGTTCTTGCCAGGGCCTATGCGGGAGGCTCCCGGCCCAGTTCCGGCCCTGCTCAGCCCCACACCCACCTGTGGAGTGAAACTATATGGAAAACGAATGCTGTCAACTATGGAGACTGCTCTGGGCCCTCCCCCTTCTCTCTGTCTCTCTCTGTCTGTCTCTCTCTCTGTTAAAAAACAATAATAATAATAATAATAAACCCAGGGCCTGTTCATTGAAGGTGATGCCGTGTCTCCTTGAGTTAAGACCCTGCGCCAATGCTCTAAGTGCTCATCATAAATCTTCCTCCAAGCCTTCCACAAAGGGGCCTATGGCCATTTATAATACTAGGGTGTCTGTGCACTGGGGCAAAGAAAATGTCCAGACCTCTCCAGGATTATTAGACATTGGCTCTAAATATATAACTGTTCCTGGGGACCCAAAATGCCACTCAGTCCACCAATCAAAGTAGGGGCTCACAAAAGTCAGGTGATAGATGGAGGCTAAACTACAGGCCAATTCAGTGGGCCCAGGTAGCCCAAAGACCCATCCTATGGTTACTTCTTCAATGCTTGAAGTTATCATTAGAATAGATATACGTGGTAATTGGCAGAGTCACTGATGACAGACTCAAAGATACTAGAATAAATCTTACAATGAATCAAAAACATAAGGGAAAGCTGGGGATACCGAGATGATTCAGAGGGTTGAGTGCTTGCTTTGCAGCCCTGGGGTCAGAGGATCGAATCCCGGCCCCGGCCCATGCAGACCCATATGCTGAACTGGGGTGTGCCCCTAGTTTAGTTCTTGCCAGGGCCTATGCAGGAGACCCCCGGCCTGGTTCCTACCCTACACAGGCCTGCACCCACCCAAGTGTGGAGTGAAACTATATCAAAAACTAATGACGTACAACTATGGAGACTGCTCTGGGCCCTTCCCCTTCTCTCTGTCTGTCTATCTCTGTCAAAAACAATAAAAATAGGGAAAGCTGGGATGTCTCAACGGGTTGAGCGCTCGCTTTGAATCCCCGGAGATTGAGAATCGAATCCCGGCCCCAGCCCATGCGAACCCATATGCTGAACTGGGGTGTGCTTCCCATGCAGGAGACCCCAGTTCAGTTTTCGCCCCCCGATTCAGTCCCTAGGTCAAGGGGGTGTGCCTCCCATGCGGGAGGCCCCCAGCCCTACACGGCCCCCACCCACCTGTGTGGAACAAAACCATGTTGAAAACTGATGACGTACAACTATGGAGACTGCACTGGGCCCTCCCCCTTCTCTCTGTCTCTGTCTCTCTCTGTCTGTCAAAATCAATAAAATAAATCTTTAAAAAAAAACAAAGTGGGGAAGCCGGGATGGCTCGGTGGGTTGGGTGCTCACTTTGCAGCCCTGGGGACCAGGGATCGAATCCCGGCCCCGGCCCGTGCGGACCCACATGCTGAACTGGGGAGTGCCACCAGTTCAGTTCTCACCGGGGCAGCCCTGCCCACCTGTGGAATGAAACTATGTGGAAAAACCAATGATGTGCAACTGTGGAGACTGCTCTGGGCCCTCTCCCTTCTCTCTGCCTCTGACTCTCTCTCTGTCAAAAACAATAAATAAATCTTTAAAAACAAAACAAAACAAAAAAAAACAAAAAAACACACACAAAAAAAACAAAGAAACAATCAAAATAAATCTTAAAAATATATATAAGGGAAAGAAATCATGCCATTAAATGTATATATTTGAAGGACAGATAAAGAAGACCTAACATGCAAATAATAAGGGACCAAAAGAAAAGTAATGGGGAGGAAAATTTGAGTCTGAAGATTAAAAGAACTCACATGAATTAAGATAAGCATTAGATGTATCCTGATGAAATTCCTGAATTTCAGAAGTGGAAAAAACAACTTATAAGCTTCCAAACAGAAAGACTAGATTACTGACAAAGGAACAGGGATCAGATGAGTTTAAGACCACCCATCTACAATACCATGAGGAATGAATGTAACCCAAGAGTCAAGACCAACCATCATGTCACTTCCCAACTAGGGCAGAAGAAAGACATCTGGAACACAAGATTCAGTTCACATATCATGTGCGTGCCCTTTCTAAGGAAAGTACCCAAGAAATTCTCTCAGTAGTGAGTGAAGCTCATGATAATGGAAGATGAAGAGGTGAGGTAGCAGTGGTGGGCAATGAATCTTGCAATATACAAGGGTTGTCCAGAAAAAATCCAGCCATTGTCAATATAACAAGAATGGTTACATGGCTGGATACTTTCCAGACAGCCCTCATCTATAGTTTGGTTTAAATGGTAGAAGACTGGGAATTTATGCTTTAAGTAAGGTGACCAGACATCCTGCTTTTGGCGGGACAGTCCTGATTTTTAACAATTTGTCCTGCGTCCCGCGGCGTTTTAAAGAAGTCCCGATTTTTGGAAAGAATGCACGACAAGCTAGGGAACAGCGGGAGACAGACCAAATTTTTAATCAAGAACCCCCTCCCCCCTGGTCAATGGTGTCCCGCTTTACCAATGTTAAAATCTGGTCACCTTAGCTTTAAGTGTTAAGTAAGGACTCTTGCTGAGTGGTTAACTTTAATGGATAATCCAGCAATGTACTAGAACAAAAAATTGTCAGCTATCTTTCAGGAGTGAAGAGAGTGGGGAAGTTAAGGCATTTTGGTTAAGGAGTAGGATTATTACCATGCACTGATATAATAATTTAAGAATAATTATGACTGTTAGGAAAGAGAAAATAAACACTAGCAGGTTAACAAGTGTGTGTGTGGGGGGGGGCGGGGGGGGGGCGGCAGGGTTAATAATGAAACTTGACCAAGCCCACAAAAGTTAGAGATAAAGCAGGAAAATATTAGCGAAAAATAAATAGTAAATGAATACAAGGTGAAAACAAAAACTATATTGGCTATTGCAATAGATATGAGCAGGTTGAATGAATGTATTGTAACACAGAGCATGTCAGACTAAATTACTTTTGAAATCTAGCTATAGGCAATTTATAAAGATATATAGGATATAAGCACATATAGGATAACAGGACAAAAATGTTTGAAATAAATCGATGGCCCAAAAATATTTCAGGCAAATGCAAAGGAAAAACATAATTGGCCGGGATGAATTTTGCTGAGATTCTGGCAATGGAGGCGATTATGAGGATATTTTGTTTAATAATATCATGTTAAGCTATTTTTCTATGAATGCTTATGCACGTGAATGACATTTCATAACTGGGGTAGGCAGAATAAAGACTCTTACTCTAACGTCCTAAAATGTCCACGCCCTAAACCAGAACTCTTAGGACAAGGGTATCAAGGCCTGGGCAGCTCTTAATAAATGCCTTTCTTGCTGAATGTTCAAATGTAGCACAGTATTTTGCTGATGCAGCTTTAACTGTAATGGGATGAGCTTGACCAGAACTCAACAGATGCAAAGAAATCAACATGTAGTTAAGCAAATAGTGTATAGAAGAGACAGTGCTTTGGATTTGAATCCTGTCTTCTTTACTTGCTGCAAGTATATAAAACTACCTAATAACACCCCAAGCGGCGACCTCCTTGAGTTCAGTAACAGTGAATGTGGCAGAAAGGATTTGCAGCTGTGAAGTTAAAGACTTTGAGATGGAAAGATTCCCCTGGAATATCTAGGTGGTCTGTTGTAATCATGTGAGTCTTTAAAATTGGAGAACATTTTCTGGTTGGTCAGAAGGAGATGTGGCTGTGGAAGAATGGTTAGAGAAATGGACATTGGTGCTCTGAGGTTGGGACAGGGGGACCCTGAGCCAAGGAATGCAGGAAGCCTCTGGAAGTTGGAAAAGGCAAGAAAACAGACTCCCTTAAAGCCTCAGAAGGAACACAGCCCTGCCCACACTCGATTTTAGCTCAGTGAGACCCATGTCAAACTTCGGACCTACCGAATTATAAGATAATAAAGCTGTGTTGTTGTAAGCCACTAAATTTGTGGTAATTTGTTATTTTTAAAAAAACATACTAATATAACAAAAGATTTAAAAATTTTGCCTATGACCTCTGCTTCACCTTCCTTTTCTTATCAGCTTCACTTTTAAACTAATCTACACAATCTCATCACTGGCCATAGCTTTGTGATTCAACAGTCATGTAGAAAGAACAAGTGGAAAGAGCACTGAGCTTGAAGGAACCAAAGTTTTAGTTCTAGCTTTGCACCAGTTTGCTGTGTGACTTTGAGCCTATTGGGTTTCCTCTCTGAGCCTATAACTTTTTAAACTGACAATTATAAATTGAACAAATATTTAAGCACTATTCAGGGATGTAATTGTTTCCCAATCACAAAGTATACTTATACAACATTTTTAAATAGGGGTATTTACTTTTTTCTATTCAACTTTAGGCAACTGAGAATTTCAGATCCAGAATATACAAATTTCAAGTCATTCCCTGCCATGACTTTAGGACTTGGAGCAGTAAAATTAAAAAGTCATAGAAGAATATCCCTCTTGGAGGGCATGTTACCTGTTCCAAAATAACCCATGCAAACAATGAATCCTCAAATATTTCAAGAAAGGATATGTAGAATACCCATTAATAGAGGAAGTAGTTTTTAATTATTTAAAATGTCACATATTGCCTTCAGTAAAAGGAAAAACATTTATAGGATTTTGTATAGGTTTATATATCCCACCTAGTTGTTGAGTGCTCATGGTGGAACCTTACAGACACCTGGGATAAAGACACCTGGGTCATGCCTTTGAGACCCATGGAAGTCAGGGTGTCCCTGGAATGTCCTTGTTCCTGAGAACTGACACATGCACTCCCAGCACAATGACCCCACCAGATTTCCTGCCATAGCCTCTTGTGGTCCCTGTGGTTTCAGTTGACTTCTGGTTTTGGCTTTCAAACTTTCTAAGAGATTAGATCTGATCAGCTGCGTAGGCATGACCCAATTAGGCAGTATTTCCAGGTCCAACACCTCAGAGGCCACCAGGCCAGCCTACAGGAACACACTGGCATTCTGGGCAGGACAACTGTGTGGGCTGTCTGGTGAACTGCAGGACGATCAGCATTCCCTGGCCCTGCTAACTGCACACCTGTAACATCCTCAGAAATTGTGACAATAAGTGCTACCTGTGCCTGTCTGAATGCTCAGGCCCAGGACTGCCCTGCCGAGACCCACTGCAAAGGGAAAGTGGGTTCAGATGCCAATCCCTGGGTTAATCAGGGATTTGAAAGAAGTGGGGTGTCATGACATTTGGTTCCTTTACCCAAAAGGGAATGCAGATGTGGCTGCCACTTGAATTAGGGGTACACCTCTCTAGTACAAAGTCTTGAATTTCTTAAATAAAACTTCTCCGATCATGGGGGTTTTGAGGTATGTAATCATTTAAATTGGAGAAAGAGTACTGTACACATATAGGCATATTGTGAGGGGAGGGAACTGATATTTATTTTATTACAAAAGCAGTATATGTACATTGCAGAAAGTTAAGAAACGCAGACAAGCAAAAATAAGAATAACGCTATATTCTTACCACCTAGAGATTCCTATTGCTAACACCTTGAATTAGTCTTTTCTATCTTTTCTAAGAGCTCAGCATGGGGCCTCACTTAGAATACAACCCCAAGACTGTTGAGGAATGAACAGAAATGACCCAACTCTAAATTTGAAGGTAGGATGGGGCACTCTTTAAGAAGAGTCCCCTTTAAAACTCCAGAGAAGTAGAACAGGGCAGTGGATAAAAGCTTGACTTTCAGTGTATGGACACATGTATATGCATCACATTATTATACCCATGCATACACAGCCCTAGAAACTGGCACATTATGAAGACCCAGTAACTGAAAGCCATTGTTACCATCATGTCTTTGTTCCCCATGAAGACTTGTTCCCCCCAAATTCCAAGTCCCATTTCCTTCCCCCAAATTCTAAGACCCTCAGTCCAGTTGTTGCGCTAGAAGCTGAGACAGAAAAGGTCTCCTTAAAACAGACTGTGTGACCACACACCCCCCAAAAAGGAAAGAGACTTTTCTTTATAAGAACACCCTCTTCACAGCAGTCTTTTGAGAATAATTTTGAAATTGAAATGAAAAAGCCTGCTTTTGCTAGAAAGTTGAGGAAAAAAAGAGTTCACAGATAAGGAAATGGAGTCAGAGAGGGTCAGATACTTGCTTAGTCAGTCATCATTCCCTGAAACTCATTTATGAGGTCTGACAATTAAGTCTGTGAACTTGCCGCTGTGCACTTACGTTGGCAGCACTATACAAACAATTTGGTAAGGTTTCATAACCTTGGTGTATTAGTGTCTCACAGCTGTGTTCATGTCAACATATGACAGTGTCTCACTGAGTGGCGTTCATTATTGTTGAGTGTTTTTGTGTGCCATTGAAAGAATGTCGGAGCTTGAATTAGAGCAATGAACAAGCATTAAATTTCTTGTTAAACTTGGCAAGAGTGGAAGTGAAATCGGACATGTTAGTCCAAGTTGATGCGGATAATGCCATGAAGAAAACGGCAGTGTACAAATGCATTAAACGTTTTTCTGAGGGGAGAGAAAGCGTCACTGATGAAGCGAGGTCAGGGAGGCCAGTAACAAGCAGAACTGGCGAAAATGTTGCACGTACTCATTGAATTATGCGTCAAAATTGTCAGCTGACTGTGAGAAGCATAGCAGACCAAGTAAATGTAGAGAACCAGGAAAATCTTAACTGAAAATCTTGGCATGAGAAATGTGTGTGCAAAATGGTCCCAAAGGAACTCACTGATGAACAAAAACAAAGAAAAGTCAAAGTTTGCCAACACCTTTTGGAGAGGCAAGACGATGTGTTGGGCCATGTTATCACTGGTGATGAAATATGGGTGTACCAATAGGACCCTGAAACAAAGCATCAGTGTGCACAGTGTGGGGATACCAGGATAGCTCAACAGGTTGAACTCTGGTCTTTCAGCCCCGGGGTCCAAGGAACGAATACTGGCCCTGGCCCATGCGGACCCATATGCTGAATTGGGCTGTGCCCCTAGTTCGGTTCTCACGGGGCAAGCTTCCTATGTGGGAGGCCCAGGGTCAGTTCCTGCCCTGCGAAGCCCCCTGCCCACCTGTAGAATAAAACCATATCAAAAACTAATGACATGCAACTGTGGAGACTGCTTTGGGCCCTCCCTCTCTTCTCTGTCTCTCTCTCTCTGTCAGAAACAATAAAAAAATAAATCTTAAAAAAAAATAAAAAAAGTGCATAATGTAAGTCAGCCAATTCTCCATGACCAAATATGTTCCAACAGTCCAAATCAAGATTCAAAATAATGTTGCTCACCTTTTTTGATATCAGAAGGGATTGTTCATTATGAATTTGTAACAACGGGACAGTCAACCAAATTGACTACTCAGCCTATTGCTGAAAAGGCTGTGTGAAAAAGTTAGACAAAAATGACTTGAATTTTTGGCCAATAACTGATGCTCTTACATTATGACAGTGCACCAGCTCACATAGCACTGTTTATGAGGAAGTTTTTAGCCAATCGCAAGTAACTGTGTTGGAACACCCTCCCTACTCACCTGATCTGGCCCCCAATTACTTTTTTCTTTACCTGGAGATAAAGGAAATATTGAAAGGAAGACACTTTGATGACATTCAGGACATCAAGGGTAATGCGACAATGGCTCTGATGGCCATTGCAGAAAAAAGAGTTCCAAAACTGCACTGAAGCGTGGACTAGGCACTGGCGTCTGGTGCATAGCTTCCCAAGGGGAGGACTTGAAAGTGACCATAGTGACATTCAGCAATAAGGTATGTAGCAATTTTCTAGGATGAGTTCATGAACTTAATTGTCAGACCTCATATGTGCCTCTCAACTCTGGAAGGCCACTAAGTAATTAACAGAGCAGGGGACTCAGGAATGAGCATCTGGGTTCCAATCATTGTTGTTCCATTCACTAGCTGGGTGATCCTGAGCCAATTATTTCACCTTCCTAAACCTCAGTTTACTTGTCTATAAAATGTAGATAATTTCTTGCTGTGTTGTAGCAAAGAACAGAAATTGTAAATGTCCTGAGCCCAGTATGGACACACAGCAGTAACTCCGGGTGGCAGTTTGGGGTTAGGGGAACAGATGTTAGTTAACAAATGCCCAGAGAGGCAAAGGGTGGAGAGAGAAAAATGTGTCCTGAGTGGGAGATCCAGGTCTCAAGGTGTTCAGATTCCTCTTTGGGAGTTCTCAATTCTGCTTCCCAAGTTGGTGCAAAAGTAATTGCAGTTTTGGACAGCTCAAACACATCTTTATTAATCAAAATAGGAACCATTACAATCAACGCATTTTTGCCAATGACAAATGTTTTTACATTCCTGCAGCATACAAATCCATGCTTCGGGATTCAACACACTCTTGGAAAGCATTCTCTGCATCCTGCTGGTTGTGGAACCATTTTCCCTGCAAAAAGTTGCTGAGATGCTTGAAGAAGTGGTAGTCAGTTGGCGAGAGGTCAGGTGAATATGGTGGATGAGGCAAAACTTCGTGGCCCAATTCGTTCAACTTTTGAAGCATTGGTTGTGTGGCGTGCAGTTGGATGTTGTTATGGAGATGAATTGGGCCCTTTCTGTTGTCCAATGCCGGCTGCAGGCGTTGCAGTTTTCAGTGCATCTCATCAATTTCCTAAGCATACTTCTCAGATGGAATGATTTCGCTGGGATTCAGAAAGCTGTAGTGGATCAGACCAGCAGCAGACCACCCAACAGTGACCAGGTCCTTTTTGTGGTGCAAGTTTGCCTTTGGGAAGTGCTTTGGAGCTTCTTCTCGGTCCAACCACTGAGTTGGTCATTACCAGTTGTCACATTGTTGTTGCATAGAATAAGAAAAGATGACACTTCAAAATGATGAGGATTTTCAGTCCGCTCATAAGGCTCCCACTTATTGAGCTTTTTCACCTTTCCAATTTGCTTCAAATGCTGAATGACTGTAGAATGGTCGATACTGAATCCTTGGGCAACTTCTGTAGTTGTAAGAGGATCAGCTTCTTCAATGATTGTCTCAATTGGTCTTTGTCAACTTCCTATGGCCAGCCACTACACTTCTCATCTTCAAGGCTCTCATCTCCTTTGCAAAACTTCTTGAACCACCATTGCACTGTATGTTTGTTAGCAGTTCCTGAGCCAAATGCATTGTTGATATTGCAAATTGTCTCTGCTGCTTTACGACCCATTTTGAACTCGAATAAGAAAATCGCTCGAATTTGCTTTTGTCTAACATCATTTCCATAGTCTAAAATAAATATAAACAGCAAGTAATAAGTCATTAGCAAAAACACATAAAGTGAGAAATGTGCATTTAAATGATGTATAACATAACCACATTTATTTAAGAATGTATTCCAGTGTCAAAAAGCAAATTTTAACAATGCAAAAACCGCAATTACTTTTGCACCAAACCACTATAAACTGCTCCAGGCGGGTGCCAATACATAGAGAACATTAAATCTTCTGTAAATAAATCTTCTAGTCTCAGTGGGCTCAACTGAAGGTGTCAGTAGGCTGACCATATGTAACATTTGAAATGGGACAGTACCATTGTTTTCTGTCTCATTTAAAATGGTACATCTGGTCAGCCTCGACTTAACTTCATGCCTCAGTTTTCTCATTCGTAAAACAGACATAAAATAGTACTTACCTCACAGAGTTGTAGAAATGGTTTTGTGAAACCATGCATGTAGAGCTCTTAAAATATTACCTGGCCCACTATTAGTTATTTTGTTTTATATGATCCAAAATTACTCTTGGATCTAAGTTGCTTGGAGTTAGGGCTGAGACTCACTCAAGCTGAGTATCAGATAGACCCTAATTGTCTCCTAAGGAGAATATGTATGGTTAATTTCATGTTTGGATCCAAGTTGAATTGCATAGCTATGAGAGGCAAGGACTGAGTTAAATAAGTGTTGACAACAGTATGGTAGGATTTGGTTGTTTTGTCTTCTATATGCTACATTTTTAAAGTTTTATTTATTTATTCATTAATTTTTTGACAGAGACAGAGAGAGAACTGAACTGGGGGCACTCCCCAGTTCAGCA